>JAHHZJ010000640.1:0-38605 GCA_021437245.1 Aegilops speltoides | reverse complement strand
GCAAAAGTCGTATTGGGTCTTGTAAGGTTGTTATTCTAAGGATAAGCACATGGACAAAGTCATGCTTGTTGAATCCTTAGGATACAATCTCATGTCGTCTTCAATGTCAGTGATCTTGATATGGTTGTTGTCTTTGGCAAATATCATTGTTGTGATTATGGAAGCCGACAATTCCAAAGTCTTCAAGGCTTTAGAGAGGAGATTTGTATATTGTTGATTTTCTACAGACCACAACCAGCCATGTGTCTTCTTGCAAAAGCCTCGTATATCTGGCTATGGCATCGATCGACTTGGTGCGGTGCATGAGGAATTTGAACACGCTATGGAAGAAGAAGCATGTCATTGGCATTGAGAATGTCAAATTCTCAAGGATCACTTATGCGGAGCATGTGAAGCCGAAAATGACCAAGGCCAAGCATCCAAATAAGACTATCATGACCACTACTCGTCCATTCAATTGCTTCACATGGACCTCTTTGACCTAATCATTATTCAAAGCAAATACTAATGATGCATCTCTATATGGTTTTGTCATTGTTGATGATTATTCTCGATATACATGGGTACACATTGTTACTTTACAAACATGAAGTGCAGGAAGTCTTCAAACGATTTTCCTCGAGGGCTTCAACCAACTTTGTGTGAAAATCAAGCATATCGGCGACAATGGAACCGAAGTTCAAGAATTCGGTCTTGATGCCTATCTTGATGAACTCGGTATTACTCATGAATTATCTCGCTTCCTTATACTCCTCAAAGAAATGGCGCCGTGGAGCGCAAGAATGTAACTCTTGTTGAGATGGCTTGCACTATGCTTGATGAATACAAAACGCCTCAAGCTTTTGGATTGATGCAATTGATATCGCCTCGCCACATCATCAACAGAGTATATCTTCACAAATTCTTCAAGAAGACCTGATATGAACTCCTCAACGACAAGAAACCCAATGAGTTATTTCAAAGTCTTCGTGCTAAATGTTGATTAGAGATCCTCACCACAACGCTAAATTTGCACCAAAGCACATGAAGGTTTTATGCTTGGTTACGGAGGATTCTCGTGACACCTACAGTAGTCTTCAACATTGTTCTTCACAAGATTGTCGACATCGAGATGTGCGGTTCGATGAAACTAATGGCTCGCAAAGAGAGCACCTACCTTCTGTGTTAGATGAACCAAAGACCGAGGATGCTATCAAGCACAAGGCAACCGAGGATGTCATTCCTATCAAGAATCTCGTGAGGAATTCATTCCTCGATCATGAAGAACGCCGAGCTGATGCACTCAAGAACATGATGAGGAAATTGGTGTCAAGGAAATGCCGATCAAAATCATCACGACAACCAACTCATCCACGCTGCTGCAAAAGAAGTGCAAGTGGAGAAGATCATCGATGACATCAACAAGACTAGGTCCTCTCACCCGCCAAAAGCCTCACACTTATCTAACTTTTGTGGGCACTATGCTTTTGTCTCTATCTCGAGCCCACTAAGGTAGATGAAGCATTTCGAGCCGGAGTGGATTCAGCTATGCAAGAAGAATTACATCGCTCAAGCTAAACAATGTCCGGGAATTGGTCAATCGCCTGCATCCTCGCAAGCATAATATCATTGGCACAAAGTGGATCTACCGCAACAAGCAAGATGAAAATGGCCTCATGCAGAGGAATACACGACTAGTAGCTCAAGGCTACACACAGTTCAAGGAATTGATTTCGATGAAACTTTTGCACCTGCTAGACTTGAAGCTATTCAGATTTTACTTGCCTATGCTAACCATCATGATATCATCTTATATCAAATGGATGTGAAAAGTGCATTCCTCAATGGTAAGCTTGAGGAAGAAGTATATGTTGCTCAACCCCTGTGTTTTGAAGATCCCAAGAATCCTCGACAAAGTCTTCAGACTAAATAAGGCTCTATGGCTCTCAAGCAAGCCCCCAAGGTGGTATGACACAAGGAATTCTTCGAAGAATGGCTTCACACCCGTTCACTCAATCCTACTCTATTTACTAAATCATATGATGGTGAACTGCTGTGTGCCAAATAGATGTTGATGATATTATCTTTGGTTGTACTAACCAACAATATAGTGATGAATTTGCTTATATGATGAGTGAAGAATATCAAATGTCTATGATGGGAGAGTTGAAATTCTTCTTAGGTCTTCAAATTCACGAGAAGACAATGGCATATTCATATCTCAGAGAAATACCTCAAAGATGTATCGAGGAAATTCGCATGCAAGATTGCAAAGCGCTAAAATTCCTATGCCCACAAATGGTCATCTATGCAATCGATGAAAATGGTACCGACTTCGATCACAAGGTATACCGCCCATGATTGGTTCTTTATTGTACTTATGTGCATCTAGGCCGATATAATGCTTAGTGTTTGCATGTGTGCCCGATTTCAAGTCGCACCAAGGAATCACACCATAAGGTCATGAAGCATATTCTTCGATATCTAGCTCACACACCAACACTAGGATTATGGTACCCCAAGGGCTCGCTTGATCTCATTGATATTCTCGACTGACTATGTTGGTGATCGTGTGGACCGCAAGTCAACATCCGCACTTGTCATTTCTGACGATCTTTGGTCCGCTGGTCCTCAAGAAATGAATCAGGTATCACCGCTCATCGCCGAAGCTGAATACATTGCTGCTGGGTCATGCAGTGCTCAACTGCTGGATGAAGCAAACCTCAAGGACTATGGCGCCAACGTGAAGAATGTGCCTCCTTCATGACAATGAGAGTGCCATCAAGATTGCACACAACCCAGCTCAAAGACTCAAGACTAAGCACATCCAGATTCGCCATCATTTTCTCCATGATCATGTGTCAAGGGTGACATCTCCATCGAAAGCATGTGAAGGTCAAGAACAAATAGCTGATATCTTCACCAAGCCCTTGGATGAGAAGAGATTTAGCAAGTTGCGTGTGAGCTAAATATCTTAGAATCTTCGAATGTTCTTTGAAAAGGACACACATCCTAACCCTTATGCATAATTGATGACTTAGATGTGCAACACATGAAGAAACGTTGTTCCTCAATCAATGAAGAATAACACTCTAAGTGTGAAGAAGTCAATGAAGAATTTGATTCTCAGAACCCTACGACAATTGTACGCGGTGTCTGAAATCATCATTCTTATACGGTGGGCTACGCCACCACAAAAGTTGAAAATCTTCAATCTGAGTTTTTTTTTATTTTTTTTTTCTCAGTTTTTCAAATTCTTCAACTTTGCAAAATCTTCAGCATTTCCGTCGTCTTTCTTCATTGGCTATATATATATATATATATATATATATATATATATATATATATATATATATATATATATATATATATATATAGTTTATGTCCTCTACAAGATTCACTTATTGCTAATTCTTCAAGTTGCATTTCGCTAAGTGAATGGATCGACCCTTCCCTCTATGCTATACTCAACCCAATATATTCACAAATTCTTCATGTGCATTCTGATTGAAACTGCTCAAAGTCTTCACCGGTCCTTGACAATGAAGAAATTATGAACTAAACTTTTAAACAAATCTTATCCAAGTTTCGGTTTTACCACTCAAACCGCTCCGCATCCCATGATGTATTAGTTTAATCACCCACGATCTTATCTCAGACAAGACGTGGGTGACACACGCCGCGAGGAAGGAGAAAGGGCAGGCATGTTCGCCCAAAATCTTCTAAGTAACAGTTTTTCACCGTAGCTATAAATACCCCTTTACCCTCCTCACTTCATTTACTCCGCCGATCGCTGTCTCTCGCCGAGCTCTCCTCAAACCCTAGCGCCGCCGCTACTCCATCGCCGCCGTGAGGAAAGCTTCACCGCCGACCTCATCGCCAGTCAGATTCGGCTACGTCGCGAAATCTTCACCCGCCGCCAGTAGTCGTTCTTCCTCCGCCAAGTTAGGGCGTGGAGATCTAACGTGATTTAACTTCTACAGCTTCATCTCTCGTCGTCGTTCTTCAGCTCGTAATTAAAAATCACTTTTATTACTCGCGCTGATTCTCAAATCTTTCAAAATCTTCAAAGGTGTTTTTACTCTTCAAAATCTTCACATATGAACACCTCACACTATATGTTCTTGATTTATCTCCTAAGCATTCATTTCTTCAAGATTCCTCAATTGTGCGGATTTTGATCTGATAACTCGAACCTAAGACTAAACGCTTAGTGAAATTCTCAAGGCTCAACCGTCAAATTCTCAAAACTTGCTTCTTTTGAAAAATCTTCCGAGAACGATATGACCTCTCCAAATTCCTCGCACCTACACTCGCTCACAGTACTCATGTCCGCCAATCACTAGGTTCTAATCAACTTAACTCATTTGCGCGCTCCTTGAAGAAAAATCTGATACTTCTTCAGAGTGCTCTATTGTTCAAATTCTCACCAAGAAAATGGCGTAAGGCAAGAGACCACGTAAGGAGGAAAGAAACCGAAGTCATGATCGCTTTGAGATTCCAGAGGAAATATACAAAGACTATCGCACACCGATGAATCCAAATTTGGCAAGGAGACTGAAGAACCAAAAGAAAGTGCGATACAGAGAATAGAAAGGAGATGGGCATGAGAATTGCGAGAATACCGCTATGTCACTCCTAAGTACATGAGGAAATTCGCCTCAATCCTCCATGCCCAAGAGCTCCTCCGCACTGGGCAAGTCGCCATCCCACCAAATACAAACGTGGTGAAGACTTTCCAAGAATGGTCCAGCGCCAAGCCAAATTGGCAAGACAGCCAAGGAGGCAAGGAGGAAATTCAATGAGGATACTGCCGCCAGCCGCCGAGCCTCGGTCAAACCGAGGAAATCAATGCCAAAGAAGCCTGCACGCAGCCAAGTGTTTCACCGCTACCACGCCCAGCCTCACCAGCCTCACTAAGAAATTCTCGATCGCCGCCATGCAAAATCCTCAAGAGCTCCCTCCAAGTCCTCAACACTGCGGCATCTTGCAACTTGTCAAAGGACTCAAGGATTCTCCATTGCTTCGTGTTTCAAAGAAGTTCTCACCGCACCAATGTCCTCAATAGGTCCCACCGTCAAGACAAAAGCAACGCTGGACGCGGTCCTCGCCAAGTCCAAAGAAGAAACAGTTGCATTCAACGCTCCTCTCGATGATGAAGCCTGATGAAGAACTTGAAGAAATCATCGAGACAGATCGACCAAGGCCGCTAGAGCCAAAGGAACAAGTGTACTTCGCTTTTGGATCCAAGAAGATCCTAGACTTCATTGACCTATGGCATCGTGATCCACACACTCTTCCGGATCTCGCCATCGACCGGGTCAAAGTCACATGTCAACCATTTCATCTCTCAAGAAAATGGAAATTTGAAAAGGCTCGTGAATTGAAGAGAGCAAAAGCAAGAAAAGAGAAGCTTCGAGAAAACATCATCAACTTGTCTCCTCAAGAACTTCTTAAAGCTCAATCGTAAATCCAAGCACTCAAAGAAGGAATTTTGATGCTTATAATGCCGACCGGCAAGGAGCCAAGGTGAGATTCGCACTCCGACGAAGAAAATGTCAACTGCTGCAGCCCATCGCAACAAGAAAATCCTCAAAGTCGAAGAATCGCTCACCATTGAAGAACATGCCAAGACTGCCGATGACTTTCAGCAGCCGATGAAAACACAAGTTCCGTGGTGATGACTCCATTCCAAACAGCCGAAGAAATTCCTGTGGCATCCACTAGTGGTGCGCTCAAGAATATGAAGGAAACAGGCAATCGCACCAGCCAGTGCTCAAGAAACCGAACAACAAACCTCAGCTCCTCATGCACCAACACCAACTCCAATTCTTCCTTCGCCTATGAAGTGAAGAAGACAAAGGCCGCAGAATCGAGCCGCAGTGAAGAAAAGGAAGGCATCAACAAGGCCAAATTCTTCGCCAAGAAATTGAAGCCAATGACCAGCTCTATTGAAAATCCTATTGATGCCATTCCCATTCCTCCATGTCATCCAAGGAAATTGTTCCTTTGGAGAAGAATACACGATCCCTAGCGGATCGATGAAGAAAATCAATCATTGCTACTTCGTAACAGCTTGATGAAGAAATTGAAGTGGAAGCTTCCTTCAACTCCTGTTGCTTCCTCACCCGCGTGCCTCAGCTTCACAATTCAACAGCAGGTGTTGAGGAAATTGAAAAGAAGATGAAGATGTGGATATTGGGAGCACTACACCAGAATGAACGATGACTTTGGGAAAGTCAAGACCCCAATACTCTCTCTCACTCCGCTTCAACAAGTTCCTCACCACCAACAACTACTGCTCAAATGGGCTCAAGAAACTCATCCCACATCATCTGTCAACGAAGAGATTCCAGCCACTAGCGCTCAAGAACCAACTGCCGATCCTCAAACCGCACAAGTAGAGGAACCAGAAATTCTCACCAAGAACCCGAGCTCGTGATTCCAGAGGTTGTGCTGCAAATCATCGATATTCCTCCCCCAAGCCAAAGAATCCGCTTCAAGCAAGCAAAAATTCAAGGCTGAAGACTTTTTCTCGAGCATGTGTTCTTCATCGCTTACAACCTTATGACTCGCCGAATGAGGAAAAGACGCTCGACTCCAACACAAGCAAACTTATATTCCTCGCTATTCGACAAGGACAAGATCTTCACCATGAGCATATTCCTCATGTGGATATGGAATCACCGCCGTGCTTCGAGCCAAGATTCGTGTTCTTCACGATGCGTGGTCAGCTGAATTTCAGACCGATATATGTGGATCGAATGAAGAACTCATTCTTCGCTTCTATGCCACCAAGACATCACCGGAGATGCCGCACATCAACTCATGGGTTCTAGATTGATGAATGAAAATACTCACTACAAGGCACTAAAGAATGAATTGCTTCGTCCTTCCTCTTGATCCTCCCCATGAATCTGCTCGCTGCTCTACAATGAACGTGAATCCTCGATCACTTCATGGCACCGATGAAGCCATCAAGCTCGCCAAGCCCTCGAACCAAATTCTCGCCAAGGATTTGCTATATGTGCCTAGGACTGCACGTAATCTTGACGAAGGCTATGAGTCCAATCAAAGGCCACGACTCAAATGATGAAGACGCTGCTGCATCATGAAGAACATGCTTTTCAATATCATTCATGGCGTTTCTAGTCAACTTCCATGATTTCTTCATGAGGACTCGCCAATATTGTAATGTCACCTTTTGAGTCGAAGCTATATGCGCCTTTGGATCATGAGATTCATAAGGGCAAGATCTTCACCGAACTACAAGGTCGACACTTTGAATCATGGCAGCTTCCTCGCCGCCCATTGAAGTCCTCGTTACCAATTTCATCATCCGATGACAAGGGCAAGGCAAAGAACTGTAATTGATGAAGGCACTCGCCCATTGATGGTCGGGCCGCAAAGTCGCATCTTACTCCACCAATGACGACTCGCTATGCATGATATCGCCGCAAATACCTCAACCAAGCAACAACCTCAAGCCACAAAGACTCTGTGGTGATGACCGATCGTGAGTTACCTCGCCTTCATCGGAAGGTTGATCGCAATCGAAATGGGTCAAGCGCCAATTTGCTGCAATTCTTCATAATATGACCTCAACGATAATGCTGTGAAGAAAACCAAGATTACCTTCATGAAACCTCAACCGCACTCGGGCTGTTCTAAATCATGTCTATTCCATGAAGAATTGAAGACTATGGGTCTTCAAGAAGCATATGACCGGTCCGCACCACCTCCAAGAAATTCAAGAGAGTCAAAGTTCCAGATTTGGTGGCTAGCTTTTATTCTTCATCGCTAAACCGATGAATATGAAGATTTGGACGACATCAAGGCAGCCCTACTTCAACAACCAACCCCGACAATGCCGGGCGCCTCCATCGACTTGAATATCTTCATGGCTTAGTCCTCGCCGATCATTTTGGTCATTTGATGACAAAGGGGAGAAATCTGAGTTAGTCTTCGCCGGTTTATACTATATGCTTTTTATTAAGTTACAACTCGCTCTTCCAAACTTTTATTGGATCGAGTTGTAATCTTAAACCGATGGTGCCTCGATACTTTTGATCGCATTGTGCCGATTTTGCATCGGGCTCTAATACTTTCGATTGTGCTTCGATGCTCGATTTTGATACGTGTTATGCTCTGATGCTTTTGAAGCACTAAGCTCTGAATGTGATATTTGAGCTCTGATACTATTGCATGTTAACACTATGCTCTGATATTTTGATACGTGTTAATACTATTGCATGCATGTTGAATCTCATGAGGCACCATATTTCATCATGCATTTCAAATTCTTCATAGTATATGTATCAAATGCGTGTATGAATTACAAGATATAGGGGAGATCTCCATGATTCAAATCTTCAAATGTGCATTGCCTCAAAAGCAAATTCTCATTATGCACATATTCGGGGAGTTCTTCTATATCTTGCAATCAAATTCCTCAATATCAGATTTACACTCCATATGTTTATCCTCGTTGAAAACTTAACCTATGTTGTCATCAATCACCAAAAAGGGGGAGATTGTAAGTGCATCTAGTGCCCCTTAGTGATTTTGGTGTATGGAAGACTTATAGGTTAAGTAACTGATGCGTTTGTGAGTGTACACAGTTCTATAAGTCTATGAGGAGTTTGATATTTACAGAGAAAGTCGAATTCCTAAAATGAAGTTCTTCGATCAAGACTTTGACATTCTCAAGACTTTCTCAAGACTTTGAAAGTGAAGAAATTGGTGTGACCATGAAGACTTGATATTCATTCGAGGAATATGAAGCGTGAAGACTTTTGTTTTCGTAGTTTCATTTTTCTTTCTTGAGTCATAGGAAACACCGTGATCGTTAAAGGGGTCGAGGAAATACTAAGGAAAAATTTCCATGTGATGCTCAACTCAAAATCCTACACCTACCAATCCCTTCGAGTGAAGCCATTGAAATCTCATAGCTCACCAAATTCTTCAAAGGATGAGACGCAGTTTTTTGGTCACCGATGACTTTGTTCGATCGAGGAGTTAGGAATTCGCCAAATGTAATTGCCTACACAAGGAGGAACATGATAACCCCGAGGACTTTGAAAGTCAAATTTCCGACTGCATCAGTGTCATACCGCATGACCAAAATATCTTATCCACCTAACGGTCATATCATTGAAGGGCATTTATGTCTTATCATGTCGGCTGCTCCCTAGGCTATAAATAGCCGCCCCTACAACCACTAGTTGGTTGGCTGCCCGAGAGAACTTGACACTTGTCATTTGAGAGCAACCCATCCTCCGAGGACTTTGAGCGAAAATCATCAAGTGAGGAAAATCCAAAACCAAACCCCCATTAAAACCCCAAGTGATTGAGCATCATCAAGAAATTGATCTCGCTGTGATCCGACGCTTGTTACCTTTGAAGACTGTGCTTCTTCGAGACGGTTAGGGCCAAGGTCTAGAGCATCCAAGAGGAATTGTGGATCGCCGAAAGACCAAGTCTGAAGGTTTGAAGTCACCAAGACTTACCACGAGTGATTGAACGAGGCCTCGTGGGTCTTAGTTCAAGGAGAATACGGTGAGGATCGGTGTCCTGAGTTGCGCTCAGATCGGGTGTCCGGATCGTGTCCTCGAAGTTTAAATACTCACCGCCCAACCAGACGCATAACCGAGACAAAGAGCTTGAACTGGTCTACCAAATCATTGTCTTCACCAACTGACCGGTTCTATTTCCTCAACTCATTCATTTCTCATTCTCAGGTTGCATGTTGTTCATATTCGTGTTTGAAGACTTTGATCAAGACTTTCATAAATTCCTCGCCTCAAATTCTTCACCGCTTTGTCTTCATCTTATTATCCTCGTGTTTACGCTTCCTCAGACTCGCTCTAGTCTTCATTTCATCATGCCGACTATGTGTGTAATCTGTTATGTTTACCTCGAGTACTTATTCCGTTGCAGAATAGTTCTTCGCTAAGGAATTTCTCACCGCAAATTCCTCGCTGAAGAATTTCATAAAATCGCCTATTCACCCCCGCCTAGTCGATATAACGACTTTCAATTGGTATCGAGCAAGGTACCCTTGTTCTCGTGATTTTGGTTTAACCACCGAGTTTTAGTTATGTCGACCGCAGTATGAAGAAAGTGACATGCCCTATCTTGACGGTCATGACTATCCCAAGTGGAAGGCCATGATGAAGAAGTTACCATGGCAAAGAACAAAGAAGTCGTGGACCGTCAATCGAGATTGGTCTTACCGATCTATGCAAGATGGCGAATGTCGATGAGATTTGCAAGTTCACTCGACTTGATATCATAGCTGGCGATATCATCCGCCTCGCCTATCCAGAGACCAATTCGGCGTAATTATGCATCTTGGCAATTCAAAGCTCATCTCGGGACCGAATTCGATGTCTATGAAGGTCATCGAACTTGTCATGATCCCTGGTTTGAGGACTTCAAGGAATCTCTCAAAACAATGACTTTTGAGCCAGAATCATCATCGTCTGCACCTTGTCTTATGGCAAATGGTGCTGAGGTAACCGAATGCTCCTCATCCGAGTCATCTGATAATGATGAATCTGATAATGATGAATCTGATGATGATATTGAATCCTGCTATACTAAACTCATTTGTGTTGCCACTAAACAACAAACAGTGTTAGAACAAACTCAAGATATGCTACAAAGAAATGATAATATGTTGCGAAGGAAATGGATCACTAAAAGCCTTGGGTGAATGTCTTCAGAGAATTCACTCCAAGCTTGACGTCCTTCAAGATCAACATAATGCACTCTTGACTGATCATGAGAAGCTTTCTCTTGAAGCTATTCAAAGAAAGGCAGATCTTGAAAAGCTAAGAGTATGTTATGAAGATCTTCAGAAGGAGCGCGATTCATTACTAGCTCAACAAATCAGCTTCTCGTGAAGAATTTGTTCCTCCATGCTTAAAGTGCATTGAACGTGAATCGCTAATTCTTCACCAATGTTCAAATGCTTCAAATGTTACAAATTCTTCATCCGCCTCGCTATCACTAATACCTTATCCGAGGACTTTGCTAGTATTATCGACAATGCAGGGTTGAAGGAATTGTACATGACAGCATGTACAAAAGCCTCAAAGGGCATCGACACTTTGTGATGTGCTCAAAAAGCGATCCTCAACAAAAACCCTAGGAAAGAGGGTATTGCCTTTGAGAGGAAACTCAATGCCGATGGAACATATTGAAGCCCGAGCAAGACCCCAAAACCTCATGGGTTGCAGCAAAGGGACCTCCAATTGATCCATCTAACTTATCCGCTTTACATGTGAATTCCTCATTCTTCCGATGAGTCATTTGACTCCAACTATAAACTGCTCAAAATCGTAATGGTGAAGTATTTGCTAGATATGTTGGCACTAATCGCAGAACGGTTCCCCATGAAGAAAATCTGGTTCCCAAAAGCTGTGTTGAAAGTCTTCGTGAATGTCCTCATGACACCAATTGCGAAGAACAGAACCCCAGATCAAATTCTTCATATGGACCAAACTCTTCATATGGATCCAAGTCCTCATACGGACCAAATTCTTCACGAGGATCAAATTCTCAACTGGATCAAAGTCTTCATATGATTATTATCATGCTAACAAATCTATCTCGCAGGGTAAAGCTAAGGGCTATGAATATGTGCATTATTCTTCAAACCATTATGTTCATAAGTCCTCAAGAATTACTCGCTTATTCATATGCTTACCCTAACCCCTCCAATGCTAAGCTTTAAATGATTTGGCATCTTTGCCACCTTTCTCACATGGTGCTCGCAGGATGATGAACTTTGCCACCCTCCGATGTGGGTGGTGAAGAAAAGGAACTAATCTCTTCAGCAGGGTCAGTCTCCTGCACGTGCTCGAACGTCTCAAGAATTTGCCGGGACCCACAAAATGTTCGAAAGGACGCAGCGAATCATGATGAAATGAACTTTCATTTCACACGCCCTCATACCGCTATATCTGCTATCGCTTGATGAAATTCATCCGATGAACTTGATATCATATTCTTCATCGATGAAGCAGATGAGATTGTAAGTTACACTAATTCATCTCGCAGGATGATCAACCCAAAACCACCGAATGGGTCCTCGATAGTGGATGTACAAATCACATGACCGGTGACAAGAATCTATTGATGGATGCTCCTTTATCACCGCCACCTCAAGCATATCATATTTGCCGACAAAGGCAAAAGTCGTATTGGGTCTTGGTAAGGTTGCTATCTCTAAGGATAAGCACATGGACAAAGTCATGCTTGTTGAATCCTTAGGATACAATCTCATGTCGCCTCAATGTCAGGTGATCTTGATATGGTTGTTGTCTTTGGAAAATATCGCCGTTGTGATTACGGAAGTCGACAATTCCAAAGTCTTCAAGGCTTTAGGAGAGGAGATTTGTATATTGTTGATTTCTCTACAGACCACAACCAGCCATGTGTCTTCTTGCAAAGCCTCGTATATGGCTATGGCATCGACGACTTGGTCATGCGTGCATGAGGAATTTGAACACGCCATGGAAGAAGAAGCATGTCATTGGCATTGAGAATGTCAAATTCTCAAGGATCACTTATGCGGAGCATGTGAAGCCGAAAATGACCAAGGCCAAGCATCCAAATAAGACTATCATGACCACTACTCGTCCATTCAATTGCTTCACATGGACCTCTTCGACCTAATCATTATTCAGCAGCCAATAATGATGCATCTCTATATGGTTTTGTCATTGTTGATGATTATTCTCGATATACATGGGTACACATTGTTACTTACAAACATGAAGTGCGTGAAGTCTTCAAACGATTTTCCTCGAGGGCTTCAACCAACTTTGGTGTGAAAATCAAGCATATCGGTGACAATGGAACCGAGTTCAAGAATTTCGGTCTTGATGCCTATCTTGATGAACTCGGTATTACTCATGAATTATCTCGCCTTATACTCCTCAAAGAAATGGCGTCGTGGAGCGCAAGAACGTAACTTGTTGAGATGGCTCGACTATGCTTGATGAATACAAAACGCCTCAGCTTTTTGGTCTTAGGTCTTGGAAACACAATGCCTTCATGCTTAAAATAGACCTCGACTAAAGCTTTTGATCGCTTGGAATGGAATTTTATTGTCTCATCTCTTTCTCGTAAAGGGCTACATGGTCATTTCATCAATCTTGTGCATGCTTGCATTTCCTCACCTACTTTCTCCGTCTCTTATTAATGGTCTTCCTTCGCCCAAATTTAAGTCTCGCAGAGGTGTCGATATGTGGTCATTCTATGTCCCTTATCTTTTGTTCTTGCTATCAATGAGCTTTCCATCATGCTTAATGAAGTCACAGAGGGCAATCATTTGCAAGTCATCATGCTAGGACCAAATTGCCTTGCTATTCACTCTCTCCTTTTTGCAGATGATCTTTTGGTCTGTGGACGGCTACTGCTCAGGAGGCCCAGACTGTCTTGTTTGATTTAACATTTTTCTTCCCTCTCTTGTCAAACACCTAATTGGGACAAATCTGCTGTTCTTTTTAGCACCCATGTTCCTCAAAACATCATTACTGATATTAAACATATTTTCCCCGTTGCTAATCTTGATGAAAAATTCACTCACCTTGGTCATCCTTTAATTTTACCTCCTAAGAATAGAGCTTCGGCTTATAACTTTGCGATTGACAAGTTCTCGAATAAGATGCCCTCTTACAAAGCTAATATGCTTTCTCATGCAGCTCGTCTGGAACTCATTCGGTCTGTTTTTTTCTGCTATTCCAGCTTACTACATGGCTAATATTTGTTCTCCAAAAGCTCATTGCTAAGCTAACAGCCTATCATCCGAACTTTTTGGTGGATGTGTATTAGAGAAGATGGTTCAAGAAAAGGACTTTGTCTCGAGCTTGGAAGGATATAGCAATATCAAAGGAAACAGGAGGCCTTGGGATTAGAAATCTTAAAGCAATTAATGAAAGTCTCATCATGGCGGCAGCTTGAGGTTGGCAAATAATCCCACTTCTCACCTCTCTCAGATACTTCGTGCTAAGTACTTTCCTAGTACTACAATTTGAGGGCAACTTTCTCCTCCTAAGTCTGGTTTCTAGGCTTCAATTCTAAAAATGCTTCCTGTGCTTTCTCGAACATGCTTTCTATCAACTTACTACTGTAACATTTCTTTATGGAGTATGCCTTGGCGCCTCTTTGGAAGTCTATCCATGATTTTCTTATTCCTCAAAAATGCAGATTTATATATCCTTCTTGGTTAGTGATATGTGGCTCCTGTGGCACAAAACTTGGAACCATCACTTAATTTTCATCAAACTTTTGCTTCTCAGGTGGTTACTGTAGACATTATTGATGATGAAATAAATGATCTTCTATGCTGGCCTTTGGCCACTAATGGCATATGTTCTCCTAAATCTGCTTACAAGCTTTGTCTGCAGGAGATACACTACAATCCTATTGCAGCTCCAATGCAGGTTTCTTCAGATCTAAAAAAATTGCTTAAGATAGTTTGGCGTGATAAAGATTTATTGCCAAAGGTTCAAACTTTCGCTTGGAGGCTGTTGAGAAGAGCTTTGCCAACAGGTATGAGAGCGGGTAGGTTTTCCGTACATATCTCTCGGATTTGCTCAAGATGTGACATGCAGGAGGATGAAATGCATCTTTTTTTCCTTTGTGACTTTGCCAGAGCGGCCTGGTTCTCGAAACCCTGGTTTATTAGATCTCATGATTTAGTTCAAGGTCTCAATTCTATGCATTTGGCTATTGTTCGACTTCTTTATTCTAATCACTCACATGCTTCTTTAAAGAATATCCTCAATTTCTTATGGTGCATGTGGAAAATTAGGAATGACTTCCTATTTCAACAGAAGAAGTATCAACCTTATCAGTTAATATTTTAGTCCTGCCATGGATCATTCCTTGCAAAATGACTTCGTTAAATTTGAAAATTCTAATAACCTCAACAACCAACATGAGTTGCGATTTTGCCCCTCAAGGTAATACTATTAATTACACGCTCCTAAAGGGTCCTAAAATCTACAATCGATGTCGCTTTTAAAACTAAAAAGCTCCGTGTTTTTACTTTGGTCAGACTCGGATAGGAATTGGAGTTTTCTTTTGTATTCCTTTATTACAAGGTGAACTAAACATACACGTCCAAGCTTCAGCTCTTCCGACAACAACACCTCTCCCAAGTAAGTTCTTATACTGAATTTGCAAATTATCTTGCCGCCGTTTCTTCATATTCAACGTCCTGTCTTTTTAACAGATTGTTTTACGCTAGCTTCCGTGATTGCTTCCAGAAACTTCTTTTATTCTGCTGCCCCTTGGAGTGCTAGAAAAGATTTAGCTGCTATTCTCAATTTAATGTCTCATATGCAGGCGCTGATTTTTTATATTTCTAGGAATAACAATGGGGTGGCACATAATCTTGCTAAGCAGATTTATCAAAACATCGGTGCTCCACCTATGGAATGTTCCCACAATCCCCACAGAAACGCTCTTTGTCCTGTTATTTTATCCTTGCAAAACACCGCTCTTTCAGGTTTCCATATTCATAAGGTGTATTGTTTCTAAGGTCCTGTAAGTTGCGATTTCAAGCACTATGGCTCTTCTTTTATTTCAAAGGATCTTCTCAGATGCCATCAAATTAAAAAGGACGAAGTCTCACGATTCTTCCGCGATCATGCTGCAAGGGGTGATACAAGTGCTACCATTTCTTCCAAGGGCTTTTGATGTGTTTTCTTTAGCCCTCTTTCTTTTTTGTCCTTGCCGAGTTAGATGATGTTCATCCGTCAGATCTTCATTCAACCTACCTATGCTTCCCTCCACCTACTGCTCTCGTTATTCTCTTTCTCGATTTTTAAGCCGCACTATGATCAATGCCGAATGAAATTTGGGCACCTTCTAGGTGCCTTGCTTTGATCAATATATATATAAGGGAGCCCAGAATTAACAGAGGAAGCAAGTATGACTAGCGAGTGATTTCGATCGGCATTCACCGTTAGAGCATTACTAGTAGAACCTCAAACCTCAAACCTCACTAGCGCTTTTAAGGGTCCAAAATGATCTTTTGTGCACTTTACGGGTTGAAAACAAGCAAAGATTAGAACCTCAAATCCAACCCTTATAACGGAATATTCCCATGAACGACGCTGTCATTATGCTGGAGGTCAACGGGCGGCCACGACGGGCGATTAGCAGCAAGGTCGCGGGCGTATGCCGGAGTTGAAGGATTTTTCCCTCCCACGTGAGTATAACCGCCAAATGAGGGTTGGGGTAGGTTTTGCTCCCCAACCCTTGCTTTTGAGGATTGGGAGAGGGTTTGACGGTTGGACCTTTAAAGAAATTTGAGGGTTTGAGGGTTAAGGGGTTCTAGTTTACGGCTTTTTTTCAACGAAAACTGTAAAAAATGCTTATTTTAAGGCTTGGCGCTTGGCGCTTCTACTAAGAATGCTCTTACACCTGCTGCGTCGGCGTCGGTGCACCGGATATGTCCTCCACCGCTCATTCTTTTGTTTTTCGGCGGCCCGGACCCACGGGAGCTCCTTCTGGTTCCTTCATCCACGCCCACGGCAACGCACGCAAAGGTTTCCTCGACTAGAACGGAACGTATACTTTCCCCCTCCCGATGCACAAGAGAGTACGCCTCTACCTACTAGACCTAGCCAATGTCGTGTGGGCCCCTATACGTTCAGGACAACATTCGGCCCACATGTCACGGGCATATCAAGCGGCATGGGTAGCTGAGCTGGCGGCCACCCACTCCCCCCACTCTGCGAGCAAAGCTGGAGAGGCACACATTAATGCGTGACCTCCCCCGTCTCCGCCGCACTGCACACACACATCCCGGAGACTGAGAGTTCCCAGAAAAAAATCCAGAGTCTCGCTCAAAATTTGGGGGTTTTAGGCAGAACAGATCAGAGAAAGGGGAGGGGAGATGGCTGACTGGGGCCCGGTGATCGTCGCGACGGTGCTGTTCGTGCTGCTGACGCCGGGGCTGCTGTGCACGCTGCCGGGGCGCGGGCGGGTGGCGGAGTTCGGCAGCATGCACACCAGCGGCCTCTCCATCCTCATCCACGCCGTCCTCTACTTCGCGCTCGTCACCATCTTCCTCATCGCCGTCGGCGTCCACGTCTACACTGGCTAGCTGGCGCGCCTGCCGCCAGCATCGATCGGTTCGAGCTCCTCCGCTGGATTTTAGTTTAAGATCTGTCTGTCTGCAGAGCTATCAGCTATGGTTGTGGGGTCTTGTAATCCAATTTGGTGGTATGTTTTTCTAAACTTGGTTTCATTGCAACCGGTGTTAAAAGATCGATGCTGCATACGGCGTGTTGCGTTATACTCAACGCTCGATTGAAAATTCGAGTATGGTTCGATCGGTCGTTTGTTTTTGCCTTCGAGTTGTTCAGGTGTTGGTTGAGGATTCGATTACGCTTCAAAGAGGAATTTCAGAATATATTAAGTATTTCATCGACTGTGAACACCTCGTCTGGGTGGTGTAGTTGGTTATCACGTTAGTCTCACACACTAAAGGTCCCCAGTTCGAACCTGGGCTCAGACAAATATTTTTTTTTCCTAGTTTGATTTTTGGAAACACATTTAGTTCTTCTTTAAGAGAAAGCCTCTCAGTATTTTATTTCTCAGCCAATAAAATTAGAGTTAATTACACATATAGTACACAAACTTGCGCAGTGTGTACAGATTCATATAACAACTTGAAAAATGACACAAATTGGTGCACTAACTTGAGTTTCGGAAACATTTTCATACATTTCCGTTACTCACCCTCAAATGGTCCGTTAACTCTGCCAGTCTGCCTATATCGCAGGCCACCATTACAGTAGGTTCCACCTGCTAGCTGGAACAGAAAGAAACTAAATATAAAAATGGTGCATCCCAGGGATTCAAACACAAGACCTTGTGTGCTGCAGGCTCACTTGTGCGCGTAATAGCCAACCAAACCAAAACAACTAGCTGATTAATAACAATGCAGAACCTCTTTTATTTCTTGAGAACAGTTTTTTATGGAATACTGTAGCACTTTTCAACGGGATAAAGAAAGAAATAAGCACGCCACCCGATTTGCATTGCCCGGTCAAATGAAATGGGCACGCAACGTATGGGGACCATGATCCTTATGTTTGTGTGCAGTTTGTGAGAAGAGAGTAGTTAAGTTGTGGTTGACAGCTTCATGGAGCCTTTTAAAAAAAATCAAAATGCATATTTAGAAAATTTTGGAAAATCAAAAAGAAATATGTGGAAACTTATGTGGAGCCCGTCTCTCAAATCCCATACGTATGCATCTAAAAATTTCCAAAATATATATGCATGCACATATACATGTAGACTACACATATGTGTGAAATTTTATGTAATATAACTTCGACGTATGTAAAAATAAGACAAATATGTATATATAAATGGGTTGTTCTTTGCAGTTGGGTCGAGATTTTTGTGTGTGAGGCTAACAAATCATTATATTTTTAAACTATTTTTACAGATTTGTATTGAGCACATACAAGTGTTCACAAAATATATTTTTTAAAATTTTTAAATATGCTTTTAGAAAAATTCAAAAAAAGGCTCCAGGAAGCCCGCCAGCCACAACTTCAGACTCTGCTTGTGCGACTATAATGCTTGTGCTCATCAAGTGGATAAAATGGTTATCCAAAGGATGACTATGTAAAATCTTAAAGAAGCTATGTCGCCTCACCTTCTGGAGGTGTTCATGCCTTCCAGCTACGCCTCTGCCTCTGAATGCATGTATGTACCTGTAGCTTTGAGAAAACAGCATGCACTAGAAAAAAGAAAGAAAAGCAGCGGACACTACCAGTAAAAATAATACATTAATGAAAAGAAAGCGCTGATGCAGTCTAAAAGGATATGGACAACTTTAGATTTCTCCGTCTGCATTACTTGTCATCAAATGGATGAAAATTGATGTATCTTGAACTAAAATACATCTAGATACATCCATTTCAATGACAAGTATTTCCGGACGGAGGGGGTATCGTTGTTTAACAGAAACAAACAGGTGGAATTTGTGGTTAGCACCTTTCACCTTCCTAGTTTGAGCGGACGTCTCTATTTCGAAACCTGTACAGAACATTTTTTTTAGATTAAAACTAATATCTCTCAAAGGGCTGGATGGACCCACGCTATGATAGAGGAGAGAGCACCAATATAGAGGAATGTAACGGTGTACTAACGGTAAGTGACGGAATTGTACTGAAATGTTTTCCAAACTCAAGTTATATGATCAATTTGTGTCATTTTGCAAGTTGTTGTATGAATTTGTACGACACCGTGCAAGTTCGTGTATCATAGGTGCAATTAACACATAAAATTAAATGAGTATCATAGGAGTGCTACGCCAAACGGTGAACCACTCAATTGGCTTCCTGAGACAGTGTGAGAATGTAACTCCTGGCCTCGTAAAACAATCAGCTAAAAACTATCGATGTCTCGCATGCATTGATTAGCTCATGTAAGCCGGACTTGTGATTGTCACATGAGTGCAACCCAACTTCTCAACGAGCTTCAGTCCTTTCAGCAAAGCAAACGCCTGCGCCGAGGTAGCTTACCAAAGATCTCAGAGCATCTCCAACAGTCAAGGCTTAGCGCCAAGAAAACCTGTTTGTCACAGGCGGCGCTGGCATGTTTAGCGGCCACCATTGGCTCCAGCAGCCGCTTATAATGTAGCAAGACGCGCACGCCTCCAAAGAACGCTGCAGAAAATAGAGCGCGCGCTCGACTACGGCATAAACACATATGATATTTTGAACACAAAATGAGTTTGAAATATTCATCAAAATGCAATGAACATGTGAAATTTGACACAAACAAGTTGATGAATAAAAGTTCATGCCCACAAATTCAAAATCATGCCCACAAGTTCATCCAACCAAGTTCAAATGCAAACTAAGTTCAAGACATATGAAAGACACATCAATCATCTTCCTCGTCTTCGCCCTCATCTTCCAAGACGCATTCTTCCGCTCAAGATGAATCTTTATCCTCTCCTCATCACGCACCGCATCACGTGAAGCTCGACGGTTGGCAAGATCTTCAACGCCATCTTCATGAGAATGTGTGAGAAGGCACATCGAAGACATTCCACCCGGGCGGCCGCGTGGTGCGCCCATGCTCCCATGAGAGAAGCAAAACTCAAGCCTTCCATGGCGTGCATAGCGCCGGAGGGTGCTTGTCGGTGTCAAACCGCGGATCTCGGTAGGGGGTCCCAAATCAGGCGCCTAGGCGGATGGTAACAGGAGACGAGGACACGATGTTTTACCTGTGTTCGCCCTCTTGATGGAGGTAAAACCCACGCCCCGCTTGATTAATATTGATGATATGGGTAGTACAAGAGTGGATCTACCACGAGATCAAGGAGGCTAAACCCTAAAGCTAGCCTAAGGTATGACTGTTGTAATGTATGTTGTGTCCCACGGACTAAAGCCCTCCGTTTATATAGACACCGGAGAGGGCTAGGGTCGGTTACAATGGTAGGAGATCTACATATCCAGACGCCAAGCTTGCCTTCCACGCCAAGGAAAGTCCCATCCGGACACGGACGGAGTCCTCAATCTTGTATCTTCGTAGTCTTGGAGTCCGCGGACGATGATAGTCCGCTGTCCGACACCCCTAGTCCAGACTCCTCAAGAGTCTCTAACCGCATTTCAATGACGATTAGTCCGGCCAAGATAATGTTCGGCATTGCAAGGCGGGTTCCTCCTTGAATAATCCAGAGAAGATCATGAACACCAGATAGTGTCCGCTCGCAAAATAAATTCCACATTCTACCGAGAGAGAATAAATGTACCCGCTCAATCTGCCGACGACAGCGGCGTGACATCACACCGCTACCGTGCTTTTACTTGAATCGCTTTTTATTATACCACCTCAAGACGCTCAAATAAGCGGTTTTTGGCACGCCTTGTCGGCGTAGATCGTGTTCCCTTATTCCGGATTCTCATCAATACGGACGTAGAACCCAACCGCCGCCATTGATGGTGGCGCTTGGGAGATAAGCGAAGTTTTATCAGCCGTGGGGACGATAGTTTTCGGCCGCCTATATATAAGGGATAGGATTTACCTCTCACCCACGCCTTCTTCCTCCTTTGCTTATCCATCTCCGCACTCAAGCTCCAACGCCTGTTCACAAGATCTCGCCGACCTTCTCCGAATATGTCCAGAGCGGAGGCAAATGGTTGGCCTCCACCGCGGCGAGGAGCACATCACCAAGCGCGCAGCACGGATACCTTTCCGGCGATATCAAGCAGATCGGCCGCCTGACGAGGGGCAGCTCATCCCTACCCCGGGCCCCATGAGAGGGTCGCCTTCCTTCCCCACTTCCTCCGCTGACTCGGGCTTTCCACTCCACCCATTCGTCCGGGATCATGTTTTACTACGGCTCGGATTTCCACGATCCGCGCCAACTTCATCCTCAACATCTCGGCGCTTATCGTCAGGTGCGAGGCCTTCTCTCGCATCCAGCCCCACTTCGCTGCTCAGGCTCAAGACCTTCAACATCGTCAAGGTTGTGAAGGGCACGCAAGCGAATGCGGAGGCGCCATGTTGGGTAAGTTGCCTAACGCCCTTGGCTCAAGCGGCTTCGTGGACTCCGCCAAGGGGTGGCAATCGGGTGGTTCTACATCACCGAGCCGCGAAGCCCACATGGGCGGCGGCCCCGAAGTTTAGATCTCGCTGGCCCCACGCAGCTCACCTCCCGAAAGAGAAGGGCTTGCAGGGGCAATCCAAGGAGGTGACGGACTCCGAGCCTGCATCCGTAAGCCGGTGAGCAATAAGCTCAGCTCGCCGACGTGGTCCAGTCATGCTCATCCGCCAGATTCTCCCATGCCAAGAAAGGGCATTCAACTGTGGGAGTTCAATCCGAACAGCACTAGGCGCCGAGCGGCTCTTGACACAACATATGAAGGCGCCTGAGGGTGCTGCTCAAGGGCGCCGAAGCCCCGTGATCCGCTGACGGAAGATCGCGGATTCGCCGCAAAGATCCGGCCGACGAGGTAAGTGATTCAACCCCATTACGGGACACTTGTGGTAATCAAATTGATTCTCAGAGGGTTTCATTCTTTCCTTTGACAGAATGGATGGAGAAGGCAAAGCAGCTCATCAGCCCGCTCCCATGCCGAAGACCCAGAGAACGCCTGCTTAGCAGGGTTGCTGGTTCCAGACCGCACGTGGTGCCGAGAAGAAGGCCAAGAAGGTGGCTGGGACTCGGAAGAGTTCCTCGCAATCAGCGCGCCCGACGACGAGGCGGACTCTCCCCAAGACGAGGAGGAGGAGGAGGACTCTCTCCTGAGGAGGAGAGAAGAAGAGGAAGGCTTCCCAATAGGGGAGGCCAAGGGTCCAAGAGGGAAGGACTATCCTCGACAGTTTCGCCAACACCATCGCTTGCAGGATGAATGGTCTCCAAGGGCCAAAGGCCCCAAGAAGATCGCAAGTATCCGGATCCTTGATATGTAATTTCGTTCGTCGCCGTAGTGTCCTTCTAATGCCGCTCTATCCGTAGTCCGCCGATGATGATCTCCCCGCTTCATCAAGCGGTCATTGGCCCCGCCGGATGTGGATTCACTCCGACCGCCACTACTTCGCCGCCGCGAAGACGCCGAGGTGGGATCCTGCAGAGGGACCCATCAGAGGAGGCCCGAGGCGCCAGCTGCTGCCTCCCGACTTTGTGCCGACTCTACCGGACCTGCAGTGGTTCTAGAGTCCGGGGGCGCCCTTCAAGGAAGGGCAAGACTGCGGACGCCGCGCATCTCCGCCCAACCGAGGCGCCGATAACTTGTCGGAGGCGCTTAAAGGCGCCCATCGAGGGAAGAACACCGCACTATCATGAGTGCGGTGATTCAAGGTTCACCGCCAAGAGCGGGCTGATCAAGCCTCGCAGCAGCCTTTTAACAAGCTTTGAGGTAAGAAGTTAAAATTATGTAATGTAATACCGCATAGACAAGAGTTCTCGATGCTCGGGCCTGTGTTTGGAAAGAAAAGCCGGACCGAGGATCTAACAAGATATACGCAGGTGCTTAAAATATGTCAATATGGGTTTGCAGTGTTGCGCTGCTGACCCGCCGCACTATCGGCGGAGGTCGGCAGTTGAAGAAGGATCTCGAGTGGTCCGAGCAAGAGCTCGCCATGCCAAGAAGCAGCTCGAGGACAAAGAAGGTGATTCACACCACTTTGAATAGTTACCTTACGTAAAAGGATTTTGCTGCAATAAAATTAATAAGGATAATTTGATATTTTAGGGCCACGAACAAGGTGGCAGCCCTGAAGGAGGTCAGGTCCGCCGGCCGAACGAGAAAGTGCCGCTGAGCGGGAAGAGCGAGAGAAGCAGGAGGCACGGTGGCGGAAGTACGGCAAGAGCTCCGTGCTCTCATGGAGAAGCATGAGAGTTTGGAGCGTGACTCCAAGACTCGAGAGTCCGAGCTTGCCTCGCCTCGAAAGTGCCAAGTCCGCCAAGGCCGAGGCCCGTAAGGCCCTTCAGAGGTTGAAGATGTGAAGAAGATAGCGCGTAAGGCATTTTTCATGCAAAGCAAGCATGTTAGTGTAAACTACCTTACACTTACCCGCTCGAGCTCTCCTGTATGCTTGCAGATCTGCCACAGAGTGTGTCCGATGTCACCAAGATTCTATCAGAAGCGGAGGGAGCTCGACAGAGAAGGTCTTCGGTCTCAAGATGTCGAGGCCGGACGTCCGGCCTCTGCTAAGCCACCAAATCAAGCAGCTAGTCGAACTCCACAAGGTAGCCGAGGAGGCCATGAAGGGCCTTATAGTCCGGGTCAGGCCTCGACAGCTATGCCCGAAGCTACTTCGCCTCAGGCGGCGGCTGGTGGATGCGCGCCTCGGTGGTGGTCATCAAGCGCCTACCAGATGAAGGTGTTGCCGGCCCTTGCCCGCACAAAGGTGCATGGGCAAGTTGATGCGGAGAAGCTTCACGGACCCACCGCCACCGGCAAGGAGTATCGCACACGGAGATGTATTATAAAACTGTCTCAAGGGAGCCCGCGATATTGCGGATGAGTGCCCTCAAATGTAATCCTTGAGTGAACTCGCTATGTATTTATCATGTGCGCTGAAAACTTGTCAGATAAGCGCCAGAAGCAACGCTTGTCTAATTTAAAATATTACCTTCAGGCGGCCGATATAAAATCTCGAGAGATGGCAAGTCGTTGGTTTCAAATTTCAAGCCACGAAAGTGCCGGGTGTTCGATAAACTTGAGCACTCTTGTTCCCATTTTTGGGTCCATCTAGGAGGCGCCAACACAACGTAACAAGGCAACCGACTTATAATGCTTGAACACTCTCACTTAGCCATAGAATTCTATAATTTTAATTTCGCGAAGCCCCGGTATTCGAAGACCGATTCGGGCGCTAT
This sequence comes from Aegilops speltoides, assembly GCA_021437245.1. Classification (NCBI taxonomy): domain Eukaryota; kingdom Viridiplantae; phylum Streptophyta; class Magnoliopsida; order Poales; family Poaceae; genus Aegilops; species Aegilops speltoides. The sequence continues at coordinate 14,244 of JAHHZJ010000640.1, read as the reverse complement.
CCACGCCTTCGCTTGACATGGTCCGAATCGTCAAGCGTGAGTCTTTGGCACCAAAAGACCTCTCTAACAGCGACCGGCTCGCCTTATCATGCCGGGCCATTTAGCTTTCCACCGAGGCGCCGCCTGCTCAACCGGGCGCAATCAAGTAGGTTCTCCCAAAGGCTACCTTAGCCGACGGACCGAACGTAAGGCACCAAAACGTGGGAGCCGGGCAAACCCAACTATTGACCCAAGACATGATTCAGAGCCGATTCATATAATGCTATAAGTTCAGGGTGCCGCACTTATGAAAGTGTTCGGACTTATCACACCATAATATGGGGAACATAAGCCCTCGTGTATTAGGCCGCACTAAAATATATGGGTGCAAGATGTCATGTAATGAACATATATATATAAAGGTGATGTAATTGCAATAAAAGTGCTGCGATATTTATTAAAGGAAGTCTGCTATGAGTGCGGACTGATACAAATAGTGCGGTAAGCAAGGGATTTGGACTAAGTAAACATGTCCTCTCCGTGGGTGAGTCATGACTTGGTGTATGTAATCGAATTTAATGCTCGTAATTGAGACCACCTGAGTGTTCGCCGCAGCTTCTTTCGCCCCCGATCGTTGCATCATGAGTTCGGCAGTTCATCACGGACAGGCCTCCGTTAACGGAGTCCCTGTACACAAAGAAGGGAAATAAAAATAAAAATAAAAAGGGGGCACACTTGCAGCCCTCGTGTGGTTGAACCGCACTGGTCCGCTACATCGTGCCCTTCCCCTGCGCCCATGGTATCTCCAAAGCGTAATGATGTACGCGAGTGTTATTCTTGCGATCATGCGCGGCGAGGGTTAGCCGCATTGCTACGCATGCTCGATCGCATCGTGGTCTTGGCTGGTATTGCTTCGGGCGTGTTTGTCAGATTCGCCGCTTAATCGCCGGATCGAGAATTGCCTTAAGAGGCTACTCAGACTTCCGCCGAGAGCACCAGATGTTCCTCCATTCAAGGAGCGCCCGTGATTCCATTGACCGTGATGACTCCACGAGGGCCCGCATCTTGAGCTTTAGGTATGCATAATGCGGCACCGCTGAATTTTGCAAACGCGTTCGTCTGAAAGCAGAGCGTGATAGCCGCCGCGAACGGACTATGTCAAGATTAACTCTCGCTCGAAATTATCCGGGATCCAAGACCACTTCCAAAGGTTATCGAGCCTGCATAGCTTGGCTTTCACACCGGTATGACACCTTTAAAGGTCGTCGTTTTGTAGGTTTAATCCTTGAGGGTCTATGCCCATTTTGCGACCGTATCCCGATAAAGCAGTTCAGTTACTACCGCCCCCATCGACTCTCGTGAGGTGAAATCCATCGACGATTGGGTCTAAAACCACGCGCGAATCCGCCATGGCGTGATGTTGGTCGGATGGTCTCTTGATCGAAAGTGATCGGACAAGAGGACCATGGATTGAACTGGGCGATCGCTCCATCGCATAGACGCCCCTTAGTGCCGCTTTCTCTCCTCTTGGGTATATGGGTCGCAGAATCATGTTCACCGTCCGCACTTATGGGGAAAACCCTTCGTCCTCTATTGTTCGGCGGTCGGTCTCTTCCTCGCCGTCGCTGTTTAGCCCCTTGTCATTGTTTTCGCAATTAACTTGCTCGCTGTTGAACACCCAAAGAATCTCTATTGGTGTGATTAGCTGGTTTTTCAGGGTGCCATGTATCTAGCATAAGCGTCGAGTATTCGGTCCAAATTGGATGGACCCGGAGTGGTTCTTCCAATGGCTTCTTCCACGACTGGTTTAGAGCCTCGAATCCGCGCTGACCGCCAGATCCTCCTTATCGCCGCCAGCACGCGGCGCTTGTTTTTGTTTCGACGTGACTCGCCGTTGTCGTCCTTAGTATCCGGACCGCCAGATTTTTACGGAGATTGTTGTCGCGAGATAGCCACTTGTCCTCTCCCCGCAAAGCGGTCATTAATGATGTGAGGGCTGCCATGGATTTCGCTTTTCCTGCCCCTGTGCCGGGCTAGCCATTCGTCCCTGATGTTATGTTTGAAGGTTGCAAGGGCCTCTCGTGATCCCGGACAATGACGATTTGGTTTTTCTTTGTCAAGAATCGGTCCGTAATTGTCCGACCGATTCGTCTGGCCGCCGAATAATGTGGCTTAGGTCATCGGCGCTCGTGGTCGCATATACGCGTTCTCGAAGTTATCAAGGAATGCGGCTTCCGTGTCTTCCCAACACCCAATTGACTCGCGGCAGGCTGTTGAGCCAATGCCGAGCTGGTCCTTTAAGCTTGAGGGAGGTACTTGATGGCATGGAGATTGCCGCCAAGGGCCATATGGATGTGGAGAAGGTAATCTTCGATCCAAACCGCTGGGTCCGCGTGCCATCGTGAGGATTCGATGTTTACGGGTTTAAACCCTTCGTGGATTTGATGATCCATTACTACGCTGAAGCATAGCGGTGTGCGGAGCCTCAGATGAGCAATATCGCCGACACACCGAAAGAGCGCCGCTCGCTGTGTTCGCCCACCGGGTTATTGTATCCGGCGCGACGGTATTCGCTATGGGTCGCGCGCCCACGTGATCCGTAGATGGATCTGGATTGCCTTGCTTTGTCCTCCAATATGTCTCGAAGTCCGGCGCTCCTCTGGCTTCGCATTTTTGGAGCGATGCCGGGTACGGTCTTGGTGGGGCCCGATGTTCTTCGTCACGCACCACGGGTGGTCGGTTAGCCATATCGCGGCGCCAGTGATGGAGGTATGTATGCTTCCTCCTCTAATCGGGGAGCAGCTATGCTTTTGATAGCTTTTGAGGGGCGCTTAGTTTATACTCTTCGCCGTGAGGACCTCGGTCCATCGATCGGCCAGAGGTCCCGATCAGCTTGAAGTCGCCGCTGCTTTTTTTTAGGCTGTTTGTCACAAGCGATAAGCTCGCTTAAAACGCTCTTGTTCGACGGGATCCTCGGCACGATAAATTCGCCATCGCTGAGGCTTGCCTCGCCTTCGAGGGAGGCATATAGTTGTAATCCTCAACCTTCGCCTCGCCGCCTCTCGTGAGGGCTTGCTTCAGATCCTCCTCGCGCCAGTCTTGCCGGAGGGGATTGTCTTCGCACTCTCGGGTATTATTATCTCCTCGTGCCGGAATCTCCATTCTGCTATGGCGGATTTAGAGCGGCGCCGCTAACGCCGGGCGCTTGGGCTGCTTTTAAAGAGTCCGCCCGCCGCTTCTTCTCCGCCCCCGCTTTTGGGGTGTCCACCATGTATATGTCGTATGACGAGGTCGTTTTCTAGTGCCCCGTAGGCGTTGGTTCTCGTTTCGCCTCCGCATCGCCGCCCATAGCGCCGATGTCATCGGAGTCGTAGTTCAGCATGTCGGTTAGATCGCCGACAGTGGCTACAAAGTGGGTGGTGGGTGGGCTCAATTGCTTCGCCGTCTGCATTTCAACCATCTCGCCATAGTCCGCCAGGCTCTCCCGATAGCGTAGAGATGCTTTAACGATTTAGGATGTCGCCAAAGGGCGTAGTGTTGAAGATGTCCGCGGCGGTGAATTCCATAACCGCGCCAATCCAATCGACAGGGCGCGGAGGTTCGGAGTCCGCAGGAGTCCGTAAGCTCGAATCACGAAGTTTCGCAGGGACAGATTAGTGTTCGCCCATTGCCGTGGATGTTGAAGTTCCCGGGCGGCGCCTATCCACCGACCGACCGGGCGATCGGCTCCGACTAATGGCCAAGCGGATTCGCAAGGCGACACCAAGGCACCGCTCGGGCGCAGAGCCAGATCATGCCCGCTGTTACAAAGGCGCACGCTATTGTGGCTCGAGTCCGCTCAAGATCAAGTCTCCGCGACATCGGCCGCGAAGTTTAGGGCTTCGAATCCGACTCGGCGGCAGGGCGAAGCTGATCCGCTCCAGATGGCCAAGTGAATTAGCCCAGAAAGTAAGCCGAATACGAAGATCTGTCCGGGAGAAAAGTCTCACCCGACAGCGTTGTTGGTTGAAGATGCCATCGGGCCTATCGGTGACGGCACAGAGGAACTCTCGCGAAAGCACCAATGTCGGTGTCAAACCGCAGATCTCGGGTAGGGGGTCCCGAATCGTGCGCCTAGGCGGATGGTAACAGGAGACGAGGGACACGATTTTTACCTGTGTTCGGGCCCTCTTGATGGAGGTAAACCTCACGCCCCGCTTGATTAATATTGATGATATGGGTAGTACAAGAGTGGATCTACCACGAGATCAAGGAGGCTAAACCCAAAGCTAGCCTAAGGTATGATTGTTGTAATGTATGTTGTGTCTCACGAACTAAAGCCCTCCGGTTTATATAGACACCGGAGAGGGCTAGGGTCGGTTACAATGGTAGGAGATCTACATATCCAGACGCCAAGCTTGCCTTCCACGCCAAGGAAAGTCCCATCCGGACACGGACGGAGTCCTCAATCTTGTATCTTCAGGTCTTGGAGTCCGCGACGATGATAGTCCGGCTGTCCGGACACCCCCTAGTCCAGGACTCCCTCAGTGCTCCAAAGCCACCCATGCCTCCCATGGCGGCCGGAGATGCACCCATGCCTCCCATGGCGGCCGGAGGTGCACCCATGCCTCCCATGGCTCTGACGCCACCCATGCCTCCCATGGCGCCAAGGCCACCGCCACCCTTGCCGCCGAGGCCACCGCCACCCATGCCGCCGAGGCCACCGCCACTCATGCGGATCATGGCTCTTTTTTGGATCAACACTTCTTCACGGCCAAGATTGACATATTCCTTTTGGCGCTCATTGAGGTTGGGTGTCCAAGAAGAACAAGTGCTTCTCCCATTCCAACAATCTAGTTCGCTCCTCATTGCTCACCTTCCTCTCCTCCAAAGCCACCTTCCTCTCCTCGGCCGCCACCCTTCTCTCCTCGGCCGCCAACCTCCTCTCCTCGTCCGCAGCATCTTGGTTGCTTGCCATTTTCCTCACCTCGCTGGCTTCTCCTCTTATGCTGACAATTGCTTCCATAGCATTTTTTAGCTCATCATCTCCTCTCCTCTTCTTTTTCGGTTTTGTCTTTCTTGCACCCATCCAAATATTTTGGCTTCGAGTATGAAACCGAAAGGATGTGGGGCTTCTTGCCGTCATCACTTGATGCATCATCCTCCTCTTCATCATCATTCATCTCAATTGCTCGCTATGCTTGTCGCTCAAATGCAAATCATCAAAACCATCACGCTTCTTCCATTTCTCATCATCCTTAACACTTCATAGCAATGAGGCAAGGTAAAGATCCCGCCTTTCTTGATCTTCCCTTCTTGGTTGTCCTTGTCTCTTCTTTGAACAAGTTTTGTGCAATGTTGTACTACAAGAAAAACAAAACAAGTTAGCACTTCGTCACCAAAAACAAGTATGATGAATATATATGAGATGTCACTTACTCGATCATCCTCATTTGTGCCACTTGGGTTAATCTTGTCCATCGACTTTTGTGCGTCACCACTTTTGACAATCCGAAGTTGATTGTCCACCATCGGACCAAGTGATCTCTGAGCGGTCAATTCCACTAACGCTAGGAGCATCAAAGTGTTCTTTCATTCACCCCAATACGCTGCTCTACTTTGATCACCTCCAATGGATGGATCCTCGACACTTGCAAATAAGTATAGCATAGTAACTTGTCATCGCAGGTGTAATTGCCTCTCTTCCTTTCGACGCTCGACAATGCCCTCACCCTCCTCGTCCACCTCAAACTCATGGTCTTCGAAATGGATGTCATTGGTTTGAGACCAATGCGAATTGTTGGACCCAACACCCATAGTGGACATGTATGCATCATCGCTGAGACTACAAAGTTTTTGAACAATGCAAATAAGTTATCTATATGTGATGATGCATTGAGAAAATAAGAAGAAAAGAAAAGTTGGAAATTTTTTCACCTTGGGGGCATTTTGTCGAACACGCAGGCGCGGCCGGGCGGCCGCTCAACGAGTGAGCTCGCCGGCGCTGCAGTAGCCGCCGTCCCGCCGAACGCCTCGCAAGTTTTTTCCTCGCCGCGTCCGCCGGAGCTCCGCCACGGAGCCGAGCCCGCCGCTTTGTTTTTTTTTTCGCAGATTTTTGTTTCTTCGCGCCGCATTGGGGACCTTCGACGGTGCGACGGCGGCACGGGACGGCGCCGCGCGACGCCACCCGACGCTGTGGTCATCCGCGGGCGGTAAGAAGAGGTTACATGAGGCCGACGCCGCGGAGCTCCGCGTGGCGACGCCTAATGCTTCCCGCTTAGGGTTTCCGGCGCGGCGGCGGCGTCGCGGGCAAGGCGCGGGGGGTCGCGGTTGTATAACGGGTGAGCAGGGTGCCGTGTGCGGCCCATGGTGTGGTGGCAGGCGCCGGCGCGCGCCAAGGAAGGAGGAGGAGAGAGGCGACGCGAGCGCCGAGTGTGCCAAGATCAGCGGGCGCCCAAATACACCGCCGATAGTGTTTCGACAAGGCTACTAATCTCAAGAGAAGGCCAAGCTGCTTGCTTACTCATTGAGCGAGCATTCAAGTTAAGCCGCTAAAACAGATTAATTTGCGGCGCGGGCGCTAGTTTAGCGCGGTTGTTGGAGATGTCGCTACCTCCATTGCATGCATTGATTAGCTCATGAGAGTCGGACGTGATGTGCAACCCAACTTCTCAATGTGCTCCAGTTTTTAGCAAAGCAAACGCCAGCCGAGGTAGCGTTTTAAGACAGTTTGTTGGAGACTAGTATGGCCAAGCCAGTGTGGCTAGCCATACAGATGGTGAAGCCACACAAGTGTGGTTAAGAATTGACGCCAAACTTTAGCAAAGTTGGCAAAAAATTGTCTCCTTGACAAGTGGGCCATAGGGCAATAAAGTGTGGCAAGTCAAAGTGTGGCAAAATCAAACACATGCTTAAGAACTGTAGAATGCCAAATTTTGGCTTATAAACTGTGGCTGGGAACTAAACAGCCCCAGAATTAAAGGGACATGCCACACCTGCAATTGCCTCACCAATACTGTTCGAGAGTACGACCCCAACAGCCCGTATCACCTCCATGGAACACAGCATCTGTCTTCAATTTATAACAGCCCGAGTCGGATTCAGTGACTTCTCCGACGGAGTAGGTAACGAAAACACGATGGGCCCCTTTTCTTTTTCTTTAGAAACCTGAGCAGTACGCAAAACGGTATTTTATTGCCGAAACAAAAAACATGATGTAGCATGGGCTAGCTAGTTTTTTTTTCCAAGAAGGACCAGTTCTATTATCAAAGTTCACAAGCATTGTAAAACATCTTTGTATAATAAAATTACATTGAGATTTTGCACCATCAATCGACCACTAGTGCCGCCGGCGCCATTGTCGCCGCCTCTACCGGAGCCAACTTGACCTTGTCGATTATAGTCGGAAGTCTTAATGCATGTGCACATGAGGACCGCGCCCAGAGCCAGTAGTTGTCGCCGTTGAACCCTTACATAGATCCAAGATCCGACACTAAATCTCGCCAATAACGAGAAACCCTTATCTCATCGCCTCAACGAGACGACGGGAATCTATATTGACTACGTCCAGATGGATGAATTCAAGGAGGATCAGAGCTTGAAAGACAGGGGCGGAGCCAGAATTTGAGCATAAAGGGGGCCGGGCCAGGTCCAATAACGAAGATAGGTTTGGATATGGAGGCCAAGGCAAGTTGGATTTTTTTGTAATAATATGTCTATGAAACATTATATAAGTATGATTGTATTTGTATTAATTTAAATTCAACTATATGATTGCTATTAAGATAAAAATATCAATAATTTTAACAGAACATAACTTAGCTGTTAATTTGCCTTCAATGTAGATTAAGATGCAATGCCAAAGCAAAGTGGTCTGCCGTTAATCTTTACGGTGTTTGGCAGGGTTTTTTTACACAATAGTTGAACCCAAGTTTTAGAATTCACATCACATATCACACAACCAAAAGAGCTAAAATCTGATCCATAATTTTACAAGATAAGAACTGAAATGTAATTGATAGTGCTACGGAAAACCTTGGTATTTCATGGCCAGATGAAGGATTGAGGAATGCAGCAAGGATAGACTATATAATTTTGACATTAGAAAATTGCATCACATATAGGAACTAGTGCAAGATAATTTGCATCATAATCGTGATAATTTCTGGGACATTTACAGGACATAATAGGAACCTCATAGAATCGTAATGTCACAAATCACACAACCAAAACAACAAAATCCAATGTATCAATTAAACAAAATCACACAACCAAAACAACAAAATCCAATGTATCAATTAAAACAGATACAAAATGAGAAATCGAGAGACTAGCAAATAGTGTGATGTGTTGAACCTTGGCTGCTGTCTGGTTCGCTGGTTGGAGCCGGAAGAATTGACGAAAGTGCAGCAGGTTGCGCCGCCTTTGAAAATGTATTTACGAGAAATATGTAAGAATTTATTAAAGTTGATGGCTAGCTAGCCAGGCCAATGCTAAACCGCCAAGTTGTAAAGCTTTTCTTTACCTTAACAAATATTTACAAGAAATATGTAAGCATTTCTTCACGTTTATGCCTTTGTGGCCAGGCCAACACCGAGGAGAGGTGCTAGGCGACGATGAAGTTTTGTCCGATGTTGTACGACTTTGCTCAGTACCTCCCGATCAAATCTATGCATCAACAGCAATAATTGAATCACTGGGTCAGTCAGTGAATCGACGCATAAAGTCGTGACGCAGAGCAATTTCAACACCGAGGGTGTCTGCAAATCCATGGTGGCTGGCGGTGGGCCTTGGTGTTGTGTTATGGGCCCGCAGGTGTCGGCCTAGCTGTGGTAATGGTTATGGTAGGGCCTAGTCATTAGGCACCATACGCCAGCGCTTAGGTTGCCTCGAATATCCTGAATTCTACGATGTAAGAGGGTACTTCACTATCTTGTATTATTCGACCGTATTTTAATGTGGTTTGTGCTTTATCTATAAGGCAGGGTTAGGGTCTGTTTCTAGAGAGTATGTGTTAGGCACCACCACCTAATTCATACCAGCCTAACACTAACAACTCTTTATATAACTATCCAATTCAAATGAACAGTTTCTCAGCAAAAAAAAAGAGGAAAGAAAATACATGCTGGATACTTTGCTTTCAAGTCCACATAAATTTATCAAATGGTGGACGAAGAGCTTATGTTCTGGGTCAGCCCATCTCAACCATTATTTTACTTTCACTTACAAATTTTCCTGTTTTGTTTCTCTTGTTTGTCTCTTCGTCCAAGATTTGATTTATTCCAGTTTTTTTGTTTTTTCCTTTTGGGTAATATACTTTATTTAACTAAACATTTTTTAAACATAACGAACATTTTTCTAGAACATGGTGATGTTTTTTAATACACGATGAACATTTTCATACACATGATGAATAATTATGGTGAACACTTTTTAAATACATGTTGAACATTTTTTAAATGAAACAAACACTTTTTAAATACACAACATACACTTTAGAATACACGCTGAATATTTTTTAAATAACTGATGGACATTTTTTAAATGCTGATAAACATTTCTTAAATATACGATGAACATATTTTACAAATACGCAACGAACATTTTTATATATGTCTATGTCGGGGATATACCCCGCGGTATGACCCGGCCGGACTTGGCGACTCAACAGAGACCCAAATTGATACTTGGCGACTCAAGGATGACCTGACGGCTGGTCGGATGGATGACAAGGCCCAAGGCCCAGAGGGCTGGTTCATGTGATGGTAGGCCGCTTAAGAGGAAAGGCCTAAGGAATATTCTCCTACAAAGGAAGCAAGACTAGGACTCCACCGCAATAGAGTAATCCTAATCCCACTCGCACTAGTCATGTAACCTGCCCCTTCAACATATATGAGGAGGGGCAGGCAACCCCAGAGGGACAAGAAATAATCGTTAAGGCTAGAGACAACTAGAGGAGAGCCGGTTTACGGCGAATTCCCTCATGATCATAATGAGACCTAGCCACAAACAAAGATGTGGGCTATTACCGATGATGTTTCCGGACCCAAGCTGTCTAAAACCCTTATCTTGTGTTGCGCCTCTCGATTCCGATCAACCCTCTCAAACTACCACATAGATGCGCTGGCCTCACGACTAAGTCCTCACACTAGGGCACTTGCCGTGACAATTCCACTATAGTCTGTGTACAATTTTTATTTTTTTAATAAGATGTTTGATCGTGTTAATCAAAATATTTGTCTTTCAAATAGAAAAATTGAGGCGTTAATGACCGTCCTGTCATGGCCATTTTCCTTCCTATCTGATGTGCTTGACGTAGGCCTCTTATACATATCCACTAGCTATACCATCTAGTGAAGCTAACCTACACGACATACACACGAGTTAATCTTTTGTAAAAAATATGACTATTCTCACAAGCATTAATGCAACCAGTCCAAGCCAAACTAATAGCTGTTAGAAACAACTATAGCGGCACAGCAGAGCCGCCATACCATCTAGTGAAGCTAACCTATTGGGGCTTGTTGAAGTCCTTGGCCTTCAAGCATGACCACAATCATGACATTTAGAAGGACTACAAATGGCCTTGAATACCCTCATCAAGAACTCAAGGATTCTCAATCGTCATTCTAATTGGTCGACATGAATATATCCCTAGTTTGGTAGACCCGAAGTTAGTCATGGTACTCCTTCGAGAATCATCTCCCTCTATTCACAAGGCCCTACTCGACTATAAGATTAATGTTTATCTAATTGGTCGACATGAATATATCATATAAAAAAATGTAAGACATACACCCATTTCTATGATAATGTTAGTATAAGTTTTATCGATGAAGTTATGTACCTAGGGTAGGGTCATGGACCTGTCCAAGATACCTCCCAAGGACATCTCTAGAAGAAACCACCCGTCACCGACTGTAAGTATTCCACTGGACGGACTTGAAGACACTCGACCATGAAGCCAACCACCACCGCCAGAGATCTAAAGTCACTCAAGACAAACGGTCGGTCATTAAGTAGCTTTTATGGTCATCATAGCACTTTATGTGGGCGCACAAGAACCCCGATCTTAATGTACTTTAAACCCTCAGATAATCGAGGGCCGAGGGTCTCGCGAACTCTATATGAGCCACCCTCCTCAAAGGTAAAGGGTTCGCACTTCAGAACTCATAGGGCATATAATCCGCCTACCGCCTCCTGCCCGAGACGTAGGGCTGTTACTCCTCCGAGAAGGGCCTCGAACTCAGAATCTCTTGCGTGATACAACTACTCCATAGCTAGGATCTTGCCTCCATTCCTACCCACCTATTCTACATCACGACTTAGAACCACGATAGCTGGCGCCACCGTGGGGTGTCTTAGCGATTTATTGGAGAAGGCGATTTTTCCGATCACACCATCATGGTTTCAGCGGAGTTTTGCTGAGGGCCGCGAGATCCGCCTCGCGCTGCTTCACGCTCATCGCCGACGACTCCGCTTGGCTTCAAGGCTCCACTCGACGCCGACGCCAAGGCCCTCGTCTCTGGGTGACGACTTTCGCTGCAGGCGTCTGCGCGGCGCCCTCCTCGTGGCAACCGCCGACCCAAAGATCGGCCGACTTTATGTCGCCCTCCTCCTCGCTTCCGACCGCACAAGCGCCTCGCTGGTCGAGGCTTCAGCGGTGGGTGAGATACGCGTGGTTCGCCAATGCCACTCTCTAAGTCGCGTAATCGAGCCCGATTTAATCTCTACGGCCTGCTCGACCGCTAACCGCTCCGCAGAGATCAAGATCCGAAAGTGCGATAACAAGGATCCAACAAGGAGGTTCTAATGGTAAATGGACCATGCAGTCCTCCCGGCTTTCCCGCTACCGATGGAGGTGACGGCGAGGCGATCCGGGCGCAGTTCATGAAGAGTATCAACCCGAGCCCTCACTTCGCCAGTAGAGGGAAGAACTTCGCTGCCGAACATGGATGCTACATACACTCCTATCGCTGGAGAAACCCCGAGGTTCGTGGTTTTCAGGACGCGCTGGCCAATAACTTGGTTGAGCGACTCGACCGAGAACTCCAGCGAGCACTCGACGACGCTGCAAGGCAACGGGTTCCGCACTCAAATGACGCCAACTATTTCCACCACCGACTCAGTATATCAACTCCGATTCGAATCTAGCAGCCGCAGCCCGTGATAGCGTAGTCGATTCAACCTTCCCAACCAGAGGTCGCAGAGGCTTGCTACAGATCGTAGATTTACTCCGGCAGCAGGAGATCAAAATTCAGATGTATCGCAGTCATGAATAGGATTCACAAACAGATATGTCGCCATGAATACAGCCCGCCGCCCATAGCCCAAGATCGCCCCGAGGCGTGAGGAACGCGGAGGCCAAAGATGATGATCAAGACAAGAACCGTGAGCAAGATGATCACCGATTCGATCGGATGATCGACGCCGAAAGTGCGCACTCCTCCCCAAGGGGCGGATCGCACGACCTCGACAAGAGGGATGACAGATGCCAAGACAAGTTGAAGTTAAAGGGTTCCAATGACCCGAGAGAACCGTGCTTTGATGCGAGATCCATTATCGCTCAAGGTTTGGTCGACAGAACAGAGCTCACCGAGAAGGTCATGATAGAGATATACCCAGTTAGCAACAGAGTACATGTCTCAGACTAGAGTGTTTCAAAGAGGCCATCAGGCCGTGGTGATTCCTCCCAACTTCAAAGTTACGATCGAGTCGAAGAAGTTCATCGTTAGTCCAAGCCTCGATACTTGGCTTGAAGATTACCGAGTGGCTGTTCAGATTGGCGGCGTGCAATGATGAGGTGGCCATGAAACATCTGCCCTTATGTTGGAGGGTTCGCCAGAGCATGGTTGAACTGGCTTACACCCAAAGAAGATTTACACTTGGGAAGATCCTTCCCAGTGTTTGTCGTAACATTTGAAGGAACTTGCAAGTTTACCAAAAGTAGGTTAATAGAGCTGCAATCTTGTGTGCAAAAGTTGAATGAAACTCGAGGGATTACATCCAGAGATGGATCACATTGCATCACACGGTAGAGAATGTATTCCGATCACCAGCAAAGATGTGCCTTAAAGGAAGGTGTTAAGAACAGAGAGCTAAGTTTAAAATTCTGCCTAACCGAGACATGACCCTAAGTCGAATGATGGAGATTGCCACCAAGTATGCCAATGGTGAAGAAGAGGATTGGCCCGTGGCAAGTACAAGTCACCGCCATGAAACCGGGAGGAACTCCAATGGAAGCAGAGGAAAGCCGAGCCAGCTGCTGTCGGAGAAGCCTTGGCCGTGACTCAAGGAAAGTTTAAAGGAATCCCAAAGGGTCTTCAACCCTAAGAAGGTGAAGGACAAGGAAGGGAATGACGTGATGGATTTGTCGTGCCACATCCACACGAAGAAAGATGAAGAGGGTAAATTCATTTACCCAAACATACCACTCGACAAAGGTCGGCTCCTCGATCCAGCAGCCTGTGGGAAAGCTCCCAAAGATAAGGAGAAGGAGTCGACAAAGTTGAAGACAAAGAAGATAGTGATGATGGATATCCCTGTGTCAATTCCACCTCGATGATTTTTACGACGTTGAAAGCAAAAGTCGATTGAAAGTTATCAACCGAGAAGTGAATATGGTTGTTCGACGACACCCGGCTTATCTGAAATGGTCTCGCATCGCCATCACATTCGACTAGTCCGCCATCCACGACATAGCCATCCCCGGAGGCAAGCTTTGGTGGTCGACCCAATTGTCGAAGGCACTGACCGACTAAAGTTTTGATGGATGGGTGGCAAATATTCTAATATATTGTATGCAGAGACGCTGAAAGGGATGGGCATTCCGATGTCCAAACTCAAGCACCAAAGAACATGAGTTTCCATGGAGTCATTCCTAGAAAGAAGGCTGAGTCACTCGCCAAATTACTCTTGATGTGGTTTTCGTGATTCCAAGAATTACATCAAAGAAAAGTTGACGCTTGAAGTTGTGGATTTTTAGCGCTTTATCACGCTTATTTTGGGTAGGCTAGCCTATGCACATTTCATGGCTCGACCATGTTATGTGTATCTCAAATTGAAGATGCCTGGTCCCAAAGGTGTGATCACTATTATCGCAATCGAAGAAGGCGGAAGAGTGCTTTAAAGACTCAAGATCGCCGATGCTCGATGGCAGTGGTAGAACCGCAGGAATACCGTAAAACTACAGATCCGAGTGACTTGTCATGCAGCCAAGAAGCATGCTACAGACCAGCAGCGCATTCCGCCTCGTGAGACAAAGCCGATTCACATTCACCCGACCGA
>JAHHZJ010000639.1:0-23123 GCA_021437245.1 Aegilops speltoides | reverse complement strand
TTAATTAACCACCGACATGCGGGACCCACGGGTCAGCTTGACCGACCAGCCTGCTGACCACCGACGCTATCATGACATAGTGCCGACGCAGAATTTAATTATCGAATTATTTTACACAGAAATTCCGTAAAATGTTTCAAACTTCAAAAATTCATAGAAATTAATCAGTAACTCCAAATGAAACAAATTATATATGAAAAATGATCAGAAAAATCCAATCTTTCCATCTGCATGGTTTCATGCATGTTTACAGAAGCTAACCTGCTGTTTATACACAGAACAAGATATAACACTTAAATGATCATATATGAGTTTGGAAATTGCATCTTTGGTTCAAAATGCTTCAAACTCATTCGTCTTAGTTGCATTAGCCCAACACACTCATATATGCTATGTCTCATGCATGCATCATATTGTTGCATATTGTTTGGTAATGCTTGTGTATCGGTGTTCCTCGCGCAGTTCTCGCCTCGAGGAGTACCGTGATAACCCCGACGAAGAGCAATACTGTGCACCGACCCGCCGTGCAAGCAACCAACCATTTGATCATATCGATAAAATCCCATGTTCTTGCTCCTGCTCGAAGCATCGTGATTAAGACAACGCGATTCAAACCGCTGTGGTATTGCAAGAGTTGAACCCATTTCTCCGCATGACCTCGTCATTGCCACAAGAATTCAGATGAAACCCACTAGCATGTGTAGGAGTTGATTGAGCCATATGATTGTGTTGTTCCTACCTTGCTATGCCTGCTATGCTTAGAGTCGTGTCAGTCCGGTTCATCCGGGTGATGGCTAGAGTGAAATGATCGAGTCGGTATGAGAGTAAGGTGTTGAACACGATTTGGTAAAGGTATCGATGAAAGGCCATGTAGGAGTACATGGTGGGTTGTTTCATTGAGGCCGCCCTAAGCATCGAGATCTGTATGTGTGATTTAAGAATCAGCTACTACCATACATTGGGCCCTCAAATATGACCCCGCCGACTTCTTATTCACCCTAGTCCTCCGTCTGTGAGTTGCAAGTAGTTTCGTGTTTGTAGCCCATCGAGGCCGTGGACAGCTACCGACCGTAGGGGTGGGCTGTGATGCGGTAGGTACGGGTCGGTGTAACGGATGCCCGCTTGGTATCTCGAACCTTGTTCACATCGCTTGGGGTCTGGAGCGAGACTTCGCCGAACTCCTCATAGATGGAACCCAAATAGGCTATAAACCCGACTAGAGACTTGAGTGTTCAGGTAGGTCGGGTCTACACCCACGCCGCTTTCGCTGAAGTCCGCCGAGCACATGTCGTGGTGCACGCTAAGTGGTGGAAACATGTATGAAGAAGCACACCGCAGGTTAACATCATCTATTCAATAGCCGCTCATGTAAAGGACTACTTGGTCGCTTATACAGCTCATAGACAAGTAAATGGATACTACTAAAAGCCTCAAGATAAGCGTGAGTGCCGAGGATGGCTCTTCCGAGGAAGACGGAGGTGGATCCTCGTGGTGTATTGAAGTGATGAGTAGTGGACTCGAAAAGCAAAACTATTTCAAGTTGGTGTCTCAGAGGATAGCTTAGCCATGAGTCAAAGCTGGCTTGCTGCAATAACCCCACCAACCCTTCTTGATAATATGCATGTATGTAGGGTCTGATAAGTCTTGCTGAGTACCTTTTGTACTCATGTTGCTTTAATTTACATTTTTCAAAGATGCCACAAACCCTTCCGACGGGTTCTTCGTAGACGCTGACATCGATGAGTAGACTAAGGCCTGTGGTGATCCCGAGCAAGTGAAGGACCATGTAGTATAGCTAGGCTTACCCAAGCCTCTTTTATTTTACTAGTTGTCTCCACTGCACAAAACACTTCCGCTGTGGCTTGTATGCTTGTATGACTTGTATGTGGGTCGTGGACCTGCATTTGTGTGTATGATATGTATGGCTCTCTCGAGCCTTTAAATAAAGTACTTGTGTCAGAGAGTCATGTTGTGATGCCTTGTTGTATTTGCACATATCGATATATTGTGTGTATGATTGAAATGCTTGGTATGTGGGATCCGACTATCTAGTTGTTTATCTTTAGTAGCCTCTTATCGAAATGTCTCCTAGTGTCTCCACCGAGCCATGGTAGCTTGCTACCGCTCCGAACACTTAGGCTGGCCGCATGTGTCCTTCTTCGCTCCTCGTTCCGTCCTTCGGGAAATGTCACGATTGAGTACCGGAGTCCCGTTAGCCCGCCATGCCCGGCTTATCGGAGTCCTCGCTAGCCTGCTACAGCCCGAACTTACTTGTCAATGATCGACACGCTCGATGCTAGGGTCATGGATGCCTGTCCTCGTAAGTCTGTACACTTTGGGTTTACGACTAGCCATGTCACCCGGCCCTTTTCATATGGATGCTAGCGACACTATCATATACGGTGCCAAAAGGCTAAACGGTCCCTGCTAAGGTAAGGCGACACCGTTGGGGATACCGTATGGAGGCCGCAAAGTGATATGATGTGTTACGTGCTAGATCGATGTGACATTGAGTCGGGTCCCGACAATATGGCATCAGAGCCGATCGCTCAGAGGTTCTCCAAGCCAAACCGGTCGATGTTGAGTCTAGAAATGCTTTAGTTATATGTAGGGGAATTGATTGTGGGATGGAACGAAGGCTCTTTTTACTCCTTTACCTCATGGCATTCTCGATCCGAGTCACCCATTCTTCCACCGGGGTTAAGGATTAGGATCTCCTCTCTATTAGGTTCACGTGTTACTAATCAAGAGTACCTTGTAGGTTTGATGGTTACAAGCCCGTTCAGTTTTTACTATCCTGTTATGTTACCAAATTGGACCCGTAACCTTGATATGATATTGTTGAGTGGCTATGCAATTTTTTTGTATAATGTCTCAAATCCTTTTGAGCATTACAAATAAGTTATGCCGTCCAAATTCTATTAGAAATTCTAATGTCTTTGCATTATGGTTATAGCTTCCAGATGGCCACTGTGACCAAAATCAAGTGGTTCGTCTGACCAGATGCATTGGTGTGACCGGTCATACAGCCATGCTAGTTCGGTTATGATCGAAGCGGGATATCGCTGGTATCCCGAATACACAAATTGAAGAGCAAGATCGAGACTTTAATCAAAGCCAGATTCTCGCACCGTCAGGTGTTTCCTTTATCCCGTTCCACCGAGGCCCTTCACAAATCCTATGGGCTTGGTGTTACTATTGACATGGCGGTGCAAGATGCTGCATATTCTATGATGACCATTATGCGAAGTCAGACCGCTCGCTTCAAGAACACCGACTTCCCAGATATGCCGGGTTCACTTCGAGCGCTTGGTTATCTTCGAGCCATCTATGCCGATTCCGACATGAGGACTCACTAACCCGCGAGGCCACCGCTCGCTGGTCCAAGACCTCACCCTTGCTCCCTTGTGGTCCACAGTTCCCCTGACCGGCCTGCTTCCTCGGACGATCATGTTGAACTCCCTGTGCTACGGAGGAGACTTCTATGAGAACTACTACGAGACGCCTGAAAGTTAGTAGTATTCTCACTAGTATTGTAATAGTTGTATTTCCACCGCCCTGCGTGACTCGTGGAATATGACTTAGTGTGTACTAATCCTGAGGTGTAAGAAAAATAATGTATAGGAGCTTGGTATGCCTCCGGCGAGATGTAATCTTCCTTTCACCGTAGTAGTACTTTGTTTGGTCTTGTACTAAACCTTGTATGGTGTGTATGACAATGGAATAAAGAAGCAGTTTCAGATTCACCATGTCATACGGATGATCATCTTGCATTCCAAGTTATCCATTACATTCTACATTTCTATGTCGTAATCTTGCCATCCTCGACTAAATCCTTGTCTTGTTTTCCTAGGATGGTTAACACTAAGAATAACCCTCGCTTCCGCCAGAGCAGTCAAGGCAGCAGAGTTGGAGAAGCAAACCCGCCACCCTCCTTCTCCGCCGGGTTATGCCGGAGGCCGAGAGAAACAAACGGAGACCAACCGCTTGTCGGAGCGCATCGAATGTAACACGCCCATCATCGAGAAATAACTTGGTGTCGCCAGCTGACTTCATCAAGTTACACCCACCTACCTTTTCACCACTCCGCCGAGCCTCTCGACGCTGATGATCGGGCTTCAAAAGATACTCACAAACTGCGCTCGCAGACCGGTAGCCGAGGCTCGACAAGGTCACCTTTTGCTGCATATCATCTTGAAGGCCCCGCCACCTCGTGGGAGAACTATATGGCTATGCGCCCAGTTGGCCATGTCACTACTTGGGCAGAATTCAGCGAGGCTTTCCGCGAACATCACATTCCGGAGGGTCTCATGGATCGTAAACGTGAGGAGTTCTGCAGCACACCCAAGGTCGCTCTCCGTGGACGCCACAGCAGAGAGTTTGGTAACCTCGCACGCTATGCAATCAAGAGGTCTCCATCGACGCCAAGAAACAGTGCAAGGTTCCGCAAGGACTTAGCCTCAACTTCGCCGAGATCTCCGCTCGCATGAGTGCACCTCTTCCGTGCTTGTTAACAAAGCCATCGCGCTGAACCGGTCGACCGATTTCAAGCAACACGCAAGCATGGTCGTGATATGGGTTCTCATCCGTGCCGACCACGTTAGCGCCGTGGGTGCCTAATACCGCCTCGCCACCCAGATTCACACCGAGGCCATCCTTTCAGCGCCGCCCAGCTTCAAAGAAGATGCACCAGCTAAGCCCTATGGTGGGCCAACCAACAATGCTCCTCACGCCGCCAGCCCCGTGACGTGCTTCAAATGTGGGGAATCAGGCCACTACATGCGCGATTGTCCTCGCACCAACCCCAACCAGCCCGCAAAAGTTGCTGGTCCGTGGCAAGCCAAGCAGAAAGGTGTTCTATGCTGCCGCCACCACCGCACGTGGCCATGTTAATTGTGTCTCAAATTGAAGAGGCCCAAGAGGATCCCAACGCCGTGCTCGGCACGCTTCTTGTTAATTGCCACCCGCATCCGCTCTTTTCGACATCGAGCATCTCATTCATTCATATCCGAAAACTATGCTCGCTTGCATAACATCGCATTCTCGTGATATGCCTTCCACCATGGAAATTTCTACTCCGGTTCTAGATGGCAAACCTCTAGAGTAAGCCATGGAAATGAAATTCAGTCGACAGACTTGTTTTCCTTGCATCGCTGATAGCTCTCAAATCTTCGGATATAAATATCATCTTGGGTATGGACCGATGTCAGCCCATCATGCCAAGATTGATTGTTTCTCTAGGACTGCTCAACTTACGCACTTCTCGAAAGATAGTCAATGTCTTGACCCAATATCCAAGCGCCAACTATATTCTCTTAATGCCACCATTGCTGCATCTCAAGACGCTCCGTAGTCCGTGACTTTCCTGATGTCTTTCCAGAAGAATTGCCTGTGTTCCACCGACAGAGATGTTGAGTTCGTGATAGATCTCATTCCAGAACCGCCCCAATTTCTAGAAGACCCTATAAGATGGCACCCCAGAACTAGCCGAACTTAAGAAACAACTCGATGAGTCCTTGAAAAGGGTTTCATCCGCCCTAGTTCATCTCTTGGCTTGCCCCCGCCCTCTTCACAAGAAGAAGGATGGTACGGATCGGATGGTTGTAGATTATCGAATTCGCCAACTTGGTCACAATTAAGAACAAGTATCCGCTTCCTCAGATCAACGACCAGTATGATCAGCTCGCAGATCCTTAGTCTTTCTAAGATGGATTTGAGGTTAGGCTACCATCAAATCAAAATCCAAACGGGACATTCCCAAAACGGCCTTTGTTACTCGTTACGCCAATACGAGTACACCGTCATGTCCTTCGGTTTAACCAACGCCCAGCCACCTTTCTCCTTAGCATGAACTCAATCTTCATGGAATATTTGGATAAATTCGTCAGGGTTTACCTCGATGACATACTCATCTATTCCAAGAACGAGGAAGAACATGCCGAACATCTAAGGCTAGTGTTGATGAAACTTCGAGAGCATCGCTTTTATGCCAAGTTTTCTAAATGCGATTTTGGCTGCCGTAAGTGACCTATCTAGGACATGTAATTTCGTAAAGGTATTGTCACAACCCCGAAGCGAAGTTCAAGCCGCCCTTAATTGACTCCACCGAATCGGTCAAGCAAGTTCGAGTTTCCTTGGCTTAGCGAAGCTATTGTCGCCGCTTTGTCGAGAACTTCTCCAAAGTTGCTAAACCTCTAACCGAACTCCTCAAGAAGGATAAAAGTTCGAGTGGACTCCACAATGTGAGCACAGCTTCTGTGAACCTAAAAGACGCTTAACTTCGCCCCAGGTCGGTACCACCAGATTTCTAAGGACTTTGTTATCTATCGCGACGCCGCGACAAGGACTAGGCTGTATTCTCATGCAAGATCGACACGTAATTGCTTATGCTTCACGGCAATTACACCCACATGAGGAAAACTACCCAACTCATGATCTAGAGCTTGCAGCAGTAGTCCATGCACTCAAAACTCCGGCGACATTACCTTCTTGGTAATCGCTATTGTAAATCTACACCGATCACCAAAGTCTGAAGTACATATTCACCCAACCAGATTTGAATCTCAGCAAAGACGCTGGGTTGAGTTGATCACAGATTTCGACTTAGGATAACTTATACCCCGTGAAAAGCCAACGTCATGGCTGATGCGCTTAAGTCAGAATCTTATTGCAACAACCTAATGTTGCAACAAAATCAACCACTTCTCCACGAGGAATTTCGAAGCTTAACCTTCACATTGTTCCTCGAGGATTCTTTCCACCTTGGTGGCGTAAACCTACTTACGGATCAAGTCATCGCTGCCCAAAAGTGAGATAAAGGAATATCCCGGATTAAGGAGAACATTGCTAGCGGAGATGCTAAATGTTTCTCACAAATGATCATGGTGTTGTATATTTTGAGAACCGCCTAGTGGTTCCCAAGAATCAGCACATACGGCAAATGATCCTTAAGGAGGCTCATGACTCTCCTCTCACCATTCATCCCTAGAGCACTAAAATGTATCAGACCTACGCCAGAGGTTCTGTGGACTAGGATGAAGAGAGACATTGCTCAATTTGTTGCTAATCGCGACGCCTGTCTGTCGCGGTAAAAGCAGAGCATCAACGGCCTGGCCGGCACCCTTCAACCCTTAGCTATTCCTCGAATGGAAATGGGATAAAATCAAGTATGGATTTCATCACCGTTTTCCCAGACCAA
This sequence comes from Aegilops speltoides, assembly GCA_021437245.1. Classification (NCBI taxonomy): domain Eukaryota; kingdom Viridiplantae; phylum Streptophyta; class Magnoliopsida; order Poales; family Poaceae; genus Aegilops; species Aegilops speltoides. The sequence continues at coordinate 15,925 of JAHHZJ010000639.1, read as the reverse complement.
GAGAGGGAATAATGCTATCTTTGTTGTTATCGACCGCCTCCAAAGTAGCCCATTTTTTACCGCTCATGAGAGTATAACCGCTAGTCAGCTAGCAGACTTGTACATCTCCTAATAGTGTCTCTTCATGGTGTTCCATTGAAATTAACTCGATCGAGGAAGTCTTTCACCTCTCGATTTTGGGAAAGTTTCAAAACGCTATGGGAACCCATCTTCCTTTAGCACCGCCACCCTCAATCAAGTGGTCAAGTAGAACGGTCAACCAAATCCTAGAAGACATGCTTCGAGCTTCATATCTCGCTCGAATGGATTGGGAGAAATGCCTTCCATTTGCCGAATTTGCTTATAACAACAGCTATCAATCTAGCTTGGGCAAAGCACCTTTGAAGTTCTCTATGGACGAAGGTGTCGAACACCTCTTAACCGGTCGTAAACCGGGAAAGATAATTTTGGCCCGGATATGATCCAGAAGCGTAAGAGCAAGTTCGTGATCGCTCGTGAAAAGTTGAAAACAGCCCAATCTCGCCAAAAGAGTCAATATGACCGAAAACATAAGGCTATGACTTACGAGGTTGACGAGAAGGCTTACCTTCGGTTATTCCTTTGAAGGAACCCATCGCTTCAGATCAAAGGCAAATTGGCTCGCTACATTGGACCCTTTCGCATTCTTGCCAAACGAGGAGAAGTTGCTCACCAATTGAACTACTCCACATCTCTCCAAAGTCCACGATGTCTTCCACGCTTTCAACTCAGCGCTGCTTCTGATCCTATCCGTGGAGTGGACCACTAAACGCTTGATCTTCAAGATAATCTCACATATCGAGAATACCCCGCTCAGATCTCGATCGCCGAGCGCACTCACCGACGGCATAATATCAAGTTTCAAGGTTCAATGGTCGCACCATTCTCGAGAAGGAAGCTACTTGGGAAGGGAGGATCGCCTCGACTTGAGTACCCCGCCTTCTTTCCGGAGGAACCTAAATCTCGGGACGAGATTCTTTTGAGTGGGGGTGAGTTGTCACACCCTAGCTAGTTCATGCATTAGAGTGTTGCATCATGTCTATTTTTTTCAACAGAAACCTGAAATGGGATTGCCAGAACTCCCAGCCCCCTCTGAAACAAACTAGGGTTTACTAAAAATATTTTCGATGAACCTGAATGCCTTCTAAAATGTCCATCATTTTGCCTTGGTTCGTAACCTTGCCAAAAGTGGTGCACAATTTCCTAGGTCATCCTAAGGTCTTTGAATTAAATCATAGTATTTGAATTTGGGCATTTAAAATTTATAAAATATTTCAAATGTCCAAATATTCCCAATCTAAATGTTTCATGTTGGAAATATTCCAACAATGGACCAGAGTAGTTTGGTGAATTTTAAAACCTTCTAGGTATTTTAAATAATTCAACAAAGTTACGTAAAAAATAGAAAAAGAAAACAATGTAAAGGAAAAACCTTACTGGGGCGCCACCACCGCCCACCAGCACCCCACTGGCCGCCCAGCCCAACAAGGCCAATGAGCTGCTTGTCGACCAGGCAGTAGTAGGTGCTCGACGGCGAGCACCGCATGGTGCCACGACCTGCCGCTCGCTGCTTCTCGCATGCCACGACGGGATCACTCCCTCTCCCCACACCCCTGACACCCCCTCTCTCCAGCCTCCTCCTCGTGTTTCACCATGGCCGACGCCATCCGCTGCCTCCGTCAGAGCTGCCTCCGCCGACCCCACGCCAGGCCACTGTGTCTGAAGTCCGCCACCCACTCTTCGAAGCTAGCCGAGCCTCGAAGCGCCAGGCTCTGCCGCCAGACCAACCTCGCTCAAGCGCCACCGCCGAGATCCCTTCGCTGCCGCCGCAGATCGCTCGTCCCCCGACCACGCCGACCGTCCCATCGAGACCGCTGTGAGCTGGGCTACCTTCCCACCTTCTTCGCCTCTGCACCACAGCAGCACACGGCTCACTCAAGACGCTGTCGCGACTCTTGCCGCCGACGTGTTTCCCGCCACCTCCGCCACCTCACCGTGTCCATCGCGCACCACCACGACGCTGAGCTAACTGCACTCCCGCACCACCGCGACACTCTACCTCGAGTTCGCTTCACACCAACTCCGGTGGTCACGCAAAGCGCCGCGCTGCGCTAACTCCGCCACCCCGACCCCAACGGATTCCGCCAAGAGCTGCGGCTCGCCCTCGCTTCACTCCGTGGCCCTCATGACCCATTTGGTGGCCGGAACGGCTAAAACCACTTCCGCCAAGGTTGGCTCGGCCGGCTAAACGCCCGGGTTTGACTCCGACTTTGACCACGGTGGGCCAAGTCGACTTCGGTCTATGACATGGGGTCCTCTCGCTAACTAAATCAATTTAGTTAAAACCTAACTTAATTAGTTTAATTAACCAACCGACATGTGGGACCCATCGGGTCAGTTTGACCGACCAGCCCGCTGACCACCGACGCTATCATGACATAGTGCCGACATAAGAATTTAATTATCGAATTATTTTTACACAGAAATTCCAAAAATGTTTCAAACTTCAAAAATTCATAGAAATTAATCAGAATCTCCAAATGAAACAAATTATATATGAAAATGATCAGAAAATCCAATCTTTCCATCTGTACATGGTTTCATGCATGTTTACAGAAGCTAACCTGCTGTTTACACAGAACAAGATATAACACCTTAATGATCATATATGAGTTTGGAAATTGCATCTTTGGTTCAAAATGCTTCAAACTCATCTCGGTCTTAGTTGCATTAGCCCAACACACTCATATATGCCATGTCTCATGCATGCATCATATTGTTGCATATTGTTTGGTAATGCTTGTGTATCGGTGATCCTCATGCAGGTTCTCGCCTCGAGGAGTACCGTGATAACCCCCACGAAGAGCAATACCTGCACCGACCGAATTCGCCGTGCAAGCAACCAACCATTTGATCATATCGATAAAATCCCATGTTCTTGCTCCTCGCTCGCCATCGCATTAAGACAACGCGATTCAAACTGGCCGTGGTGTTGCGGTAGTTGAACCCATTTCTCTCTCAGATGACCACATTGCCACAAGAATTCAGATGAAACCCACTAGCATGTGTAGGAGTTGATTGAGCCATATGATTGTGTTGTTCCTACCTTGCTATGCCTCTATGCTTAGAGTCGTGTCGTCCGTTCATCCGGTGATGGCTAGAGTGAAATGATCGAGTCGGTATGAGAGTAAGGTGTTGAACACGATTTGGTAAAGGTATCGATGAGAGGCCATGTAGGAGTACATGGTGGGTTGTTTCATTGAGGCCGCCCTAAGCATCGAGATCTGTATGTGTGATTTAAGAATCAGCTACTACCATACATTGGGCCCTCAAATATGACCCCGCCGACTTATGCACCCTAGTCCTCTCGTCCAGAGTTGCAAGTAGTTTCTCGTGTTTGTAGCCCATCGAGGCCGTGGACACGCCGACCGTAGGGGTGGGCTGTGATGCGGTAGGTACGTGGCGGGTGTACCGGATGCCCGCTTGGTATCTCGGGAACCTTGTTCACATCGCTTGGGGTCTGGAGCGAGACTTCGCCGAACTCCTCATAGATGGAACCCAAATAGGCGATAAACCCGACTAGAGACTTGAGTGTTCAGGTAGGTCGTGGGTCTACACCCACGCCGGTTTCGCTGAAGTCTCGCCGAGCACATGTCGTGTGCGACGCTAAGTGGTGGAAACATGTATGAAGAAGTACACCGCAGGTTAACATCATCTATTCGAATAGCTGCCCGCACAGTAAAGGACTACTTGGTTGCCTATACAGCTCATAGACAAGTAAATGGATACTACTAAAAGCCTCAAGATAAGTGTGAGTGCCGAGGATGGCTCTTCCAGAGGAAGACGGAGGTGGATCCTGGTGTATTGAAGTGATGAGTAGTGGACTGAAAAGCAAAACTATTTCAAGTTGGTGTCTCAGAGGATAGCTTAGCCATGAGTCAAAGTCGGCTTGTCGCAATAACCCCACCAACCCTTCTTGATAATATGCATGTATGTAGGGTCTGATAAGTCTTGCTGAGTACCTTTGTACTCATGTTGCTTTAATTTACATTTTCGAAGATGCCACAAACCCTTCCGACGGGTTCTTCGTAGACGCTGACATCGATGAGTAGACTAAGGCCCTGTGGTGATCCTGAGCAAGTGAAGGACCATGTAGTATAGCTAGGCTTACCCAAGCCTCTTTATTTTACTAGTTGTCTCCAGACTCGCATAAAACACTTCCGCTGTGGCTTGTATGCTTGTATGACTTGTATGTGGGTCGTGTGACCCGTGATTTGTGTGTATGATATGTATGGCTCTCTCTCGAGCCTTTAAATAAAGTACTTGTGTCAGAGAGTCATGTTGTGATGCCTTGTTGTATTTGCACATATCGAGCATATTGTGTGTATGATTGAAATGCTTGGTATATGTGGGATCCGACTATCTAGTTGTTTATCTTTAGTAGCCTCTCTACCGGAAATGTCTCCTAGTGTCTCCATCGAGCCATGGTAGCTTGCTACACGCTCCGAACACTTAGGCTGGCCGCATGTGTCCTTCTTCGCCTCGGTCTCTCCGTTCCTTCGGGAAATGTCACGCATTGAGTACCGAGTCCTGTTAGCCCGCCATGCCCGGTTTAATGAGTCCTCGCTAGCCCAAAGCATACAGCCCGAACTTACTTGTCGATGACCGACACGCTCGATGCCGGGTCATGGATGCCTCGTCCTCGTAAGTCTGTGCACTTTGGGTTTACGATTAGCCATGTCAGCCCGGCCTTTTCATATGGATGCTAGCGACACTATCATATACGCAGCCAAAAGGCTAAACGGTCCCGGCTAAGGTAAGGCGACACCTGCTGGGATACCGTAGCGGAGGCCGCAGTGATATGATGTGTTACGTGCTAGATCGATGTGACATTGAGTCGGGTCCCGACACCGACTATGGGTTGAATTTCGGGCGATCGCTCCATCGCTAGACGCCCCGTAATGCTCGCCTGCCCCGCTTGGGAATGTGAGTGGCAAAGATCATGTTGATCGCTTTCACCGGGGAAATTTCTTCCGCCCCTCAGGTTCGACGCCGGGGTTTCTTCGCCATCGCCGCTGGCAGCCCCTTGTCCTTGTTTTCGGCGCCTTATTTTGCCGACATGTTTGAACACCCAACTGCTCGCTGGTCCGTTGGTTGGCTTGTCGGGGTGCTATGAATTTGGCATGAGCGCCAAAGATACGGTCCGTAATGGACGGCCCTCGATTGTTTCTTTTGAACGGCTTCTTCCAATAATCGAGCTTGATCCGCTGAATCCGGCATTTACCGTCGGTCTCGGTGTCGCCGCCGCTGTTCCGCTTATGTCTGCTGGCGCCGCGGCTTGCCGTTGTTGTCGCGACATCCGGGCAACAGAGTGTGGCGAGTGCTACCGCGAGCCAACCAGTTGTCCTCGCCTCGCCGCAAAAAGCGGTCATTAGTGTTGTGAGAGCTGCCATGGACTTGGGTTTTTCCCGCCGACGGTTTCGGGCGAGCCACTCATCACGGATATTATGCTTAAAAGCCGCCAGGCTTCGCATCCGGACAAATGACTATTTGGTTCTTTTAGTTAGGAACCGAGTCCGCACTTCGGCCGACTCTCCGGCTGTTGAGTAATGTGGCTCAAGTCATCGGTGTTCTCGTGGTCGCACATATGTGCCCGGAAGTTGTAGAGGAATGTGTCTTCCGTGTTTTCCCAACCGCCAAGGAATTTGCTAGCAGCTGTTTAGCCAAAGGCCAAGGGTCCTTTGAGCTTAAGGGGAATATACTTGATGGCGTAGATCGCTCTCTGGCTATGTGAATGTGGAGAAGGAAATCTTCAATCCATACTGGGGTCTGTTGTGCCATCGTATGATTCGATGTTTACGGGTTTGAACCCTTCTGGGAATTCATGATCCATCCTTCGTTAGTGAAGCAGAGGGGGTGCACGGTGCCTCCGCGTTCGCTATGTGGTTCGCAGTCAATTGCTCGGTGGCTGTGTTTGGCCCGCCGCACTTGTTGATAGTGTATCCAAAGATGACGTTGTCATCGCTGCTTAAGGCCCTCGCGATCCGTAGATCGATCTTGGCTGTCCTGCTTTGTTTTCCAATGTATCTTGCAGGTCCTGCCTATTGCCCCGGGCCGTAGTGTATTGGCGTGTGGGTGCGGGCTGGTATTCGGGCTGATACGCCGTTTTATCCCGGCCACAAGGTGGCCGGTCAGCCATATGGTGCTCGAGTCCATATTCCTAGGCTGTCAGGACTTCAGTCCATCTATCTATGAGCAGGTCTTGATCAGCTTGAAGTTGTTGCCGCTTTTTCAGCTCCTCGAGTGGCTATAAGTCGACGCTGAAGCGCCTCGCTTCACGGGATCCTCAGCACGCCGAACTTGTCGCCGCCGAGGCTAATCTCGCCTTTGAGGGGGGCATGTAGTCAGTCCTCTCCCAATATCCATCCGTCGCCGCTCGGGCTGACCTGCTCATCTTCCCGCCGCCCGCTCAAGGCGGCTGGTCGTGGTTGTATTCTTCGCACCATCCGGATTGTTTTTGTCTCCGGCCGGTATTGCTGTGGCGGGCTTGAGCGCGCCGATGATGCCCATGCTTTGCTTTCCTCCCGGGCATTATCCTTGTTGCCTCATCGCCATTGTTTCCTTCGAGTGTCCACCATATATATATATATATCATAGGAAGAAGTGGCTGTCCACCGCCCATCGAAGCGGTGGTTCGCGTTCTTCTCTCGCATCGCCGCCCATACCGCCGATGTCTTCGAGTCGGTCAAGCATCGCCGGTTAAATCATCGACCGTGGCAATGAAGTGGGTGGTGGTGGCAATGAATTCTTCGCCACCTATTTTCAGACCGGAGCCGGACATAGTACGGCCAAGAACCTCCTGACGAAAAGAGAGACTTTAATGAGTTCGGCATGTCGCCAAAGGGCGAGTGCTGGAAGATATCCGCAGCGATAAACTCCATTACCGGAGCCCACCCAGGCTCGGCGGGATCCGGAGTGCGCGGGCTGGAACCGACCACCGGATACGAGTCCAGGGGTCCGGAGTCACAGGCTTCCACAGAGGTGAGATCTGTGTTAGGCTCCATCGCCGATGAGTGTGCGACACTGGGCGGGTCCATCCACCCATCTCTGGGCCATGCACCGCTTCCCGGATTTAGGTCCGGACTGCCGCAGGGTAATATCCAAGCACTATACGACAGCCGGTTCAGGCCGCGGGCTCATCGTGGATCGCCAAAGACTTTCGCACAGCCCGATTCCGTCAAGATCAAGTTCCACGGATATCGGCCGTAGTTCAGTTTCAAACCTGACCGTGGCCGTGGTGTAGCTGCCGATTCGCCCAGATGGCTGCTTAATTGGCCTGGCCAGGCAAAGCTGCCGAACACGTAAGATCTGCTCTGGGAGAAAAGTTTCGACCGACCATGTTGTCGATTGAAGGCGCCATCAAGCCTCCGCAATGACGGCTACGCAGGAACTTCTCAATGAAAGCACCAATGTCGGTGTCAAACCGGCGGATCTCGGTAGGGGGTCCCGATCCGTGCATCTTAGGCTGATGGTAACAGAAGCAAGGGACACAATGTTTACCTGTGTTCGCCCTCTCGATGGAGGTAAAACACTACTTCCTGCTTGATTAATATTGATGATATGAGTAGTACAAGAGTAGATCTACAACGAGATCGTAGAGGCTAAACCCTAGATGCTAGCCTATGATGATTATGATTGTAACTGTGATCGGCCTTCTAAGGACCAACCTCTTGAAAGAAATATGCCCTAGAGGCAATAATAAAGTTATTATTTATTTCCTTATTTCATGATAAATGTTTATTATTCATGCTAGAATTGTATTAACCGGAAACATAATACATGTGTGAATACATAGACAAACATAGTGTCACTAGTATGCCTCTACTTGACTAGCTCGTGAGTCAAAGATGGTTAAGTTTCCTAGCCATAGACATGAGTTGTCATTTGATTAACGGGATCACATCATTAGGAGAATGATGTGATTGACATGACCCATTCAGCTAGCTTAGCACCCGATCGCTTAGTATGTTGCTATTGCTTTCTTCATGACTTATACATGTTCCTATGACTATGAGATTATGCAACTCCTGCTATCGGAGGAACACTTTGTGTGCTACCAAACGTCACAACGAATCGGGTGATTATAAAGGTGTTTCTGCAGTATCTCCAAGGTACATGTTGGGTTGGCGAATTCGAGATTAGGTTTTGTCACTCCTATTGTCGGAGAGGTATCTCTGGCCCTCTCGTAATACACATCACTTAAGCCTTGCAAGCATTGCAACTAATGAGTTAGTTACGGATGAAGTATTACGAACGAGTAAAGAGACTTGCCTGTAACGATATTGAACTAGGTATTGATACCGACGATCGAATCTTGGGCAAGTAACATACCGATGACAAAGGAACAACGTATGTTGTTATGCGCGTTTGACCGATAAAGATCTTCAGAGAATATGTAGGAACCAGATGGGCATCCAGGTTCCGCTATTGGTTATTGACCGAGAATAGTTCTAGGTCATGTCTACATAGTTCTCGAACCCGTAGGGTCCGCACGCTTAACGCTACGATGATGCTTATATTATGAGTTTATGAGTTTTGATGCACCAAGGAGTTTGGAGTCCCAGATGAGATCGGGGACATGACGAGGAGTCTCAAATGGTCGAGACGAAAGATCGATATATTGGATGACTATATTCGAGTTCGGAAAGGTTCCGGGATTCGGGTATTTTCGGGGTACTGGAGTTACGGGAATACGAGGAAGAAGCAATGGGACTCATGGGCCAAGTGGTGGAAGAGAGGAGGATGCTGCCCCCTAGCCCAAACCGACTGGACTAGGGGCCGCCCCTTCTTCTCCTCCCTCCTTCCTTCCCTTCTCCTCCCCTTCCTTCCCTTCTCCTAGTAGGACTTGGAAAGAGGGGAATCCTACTTGAGTAGGATCGCCTCTTGGGCGCCTCCTCCTCCTGGCCGCCCTCATCCCTTGTTCCTTTATATACGTGCAGGGGGCACCCATGATACACACAAGTTGATCTACGGATCGCCTCTAGCCGCAGCGTGTGCCCCTCCACCATAATCCACCTCGGTCATATCGTCATGAGTTTAGGCGGCCCCGCTGCGCCGTAGAACATCATCATCGCCACAACGCCGCTGGGCCGACGGAACTCATCCCCGACGCTCACCGGAATGGAGCCCGGGAACGCCATCGAGCTGGGCGCAGTTGAACACGGAGGTGCCGTGACGCTCGCTGCTTGGATCGGTCGAGTTGTGAAGACGCATTTACTACATCAACCGCATTGTCATAACGCTCCGCTTGATGGTCTACGAGGGCACGAGACAACACTCTCCTCTCGCTGCTATGCCATCACCATGATCTTGCGTGCGCGAGGGAAATTTTTGAAATTACTACGCTCCCCAACAAAGGTATCGAGCTTCAGGTTTTATGGTTTGATGTTATATGCACGAGTAGAACACAAGTGAGTTGTGGGCTATATAAGTCATACCGCTTACCAACATGTCATACTTTGGTTCGGCGGTATTGTTGGATGAAGCGCCCCGACCGATTACGCCAGACGCTTACGCCGAGACTGGTTTACCGCCGTGCTTTTGCACACGTGTGACTAGCGGTGCCGGCTTTCTCCAACTTTAGTTGAACCGAGGTGGCTACGCCGGTCCTTATGGTTAAAAAGCACCAACCTGACAAACTATCGCTGTGGTTTTGATGCGAGGTGAGATTGGTTCTTGCTTAAGCCCGTAGCAGCCACGTAAAATTTGCAACAACAAAGTAGAGGACGCCTAACTTGTTTTTGCAGGCATGTTGTGATGTGATATGGTAAAGACATGATGCTAAATTTTATTGTATGAGATGATCATGTTTTGTAACCGAAGTTATCGGCAATCGGCAGAGCCATATGGTTGTCGCTTATTGTATGCAATGCAATCGCTTCAGATTGCTTTACTTTATCACTAAGCGGTAGCGATTGTCGAGAAGCATAAGATTGGTGAGACGACAACGATGCTATGATGGAGATCAAGGTGTCGATCGGTGATTTATGGTGATCATGACTAAGCTTGAAGATGGAGATCACAAGCACAAGATGATGATGGCCATATCATATCACTTATATTGATTGCATGTGATGTTTATCTTTTATGCATCTTATCTTGCTTTGATTGACGGTAGCATTTTAAGATGATCCTCACTAATTATCAAGAAGTGTTCTCCCGAGTATGCACTGCTGCCAAAGTTCGTCGTGCCCACACACCACGCGGATGATCGGGTGTGATAAGCTCCACGTCCATCTACAATGGGTGCAAGCCAGCTTGCACACGCAGTAATACTCGGTTTAAACTTGATGAGCCTAGCATATGTAGATATGGCCTCGAACACTAAGACCGAAAGGTCGAGCGTGAATCATATAGTAGATATGATCAACATCGATGTTCACCATTAAAACTAATCCATTTCACGGATGATCGGTTATGGTTTAGTTGAATTTGGATCACGTGATCACTTAGAGGATTAGAGGATGTCTATCTAAGTGGGAGTTCTTAAGTAATATGATTAATTGAACTTAAATTTATCATGAACTTAGTCCCGGTAGTATTTTGCAAATTATGTTGTAAGATCAATAGCTTGCATTGTTGCTTTATATGTTTGTTTTGATATGTTCCTAGAGAAAATTGTGTTGAAAAATGTTAGTAGCAATGTTGTGGATTGGATCCGCGATCTGAGGTTTATCCTCATTGCTGCACGTAAGAATTATGTCCTTAATGCACCGCTAGGTGACGACCTATTGCAGAGCGTATGCGCACGTTATGAACGCTTGGCTAGCTCAATATGATGACTACTTGATAGTTTTGTGCACCATGCTTTATGGCTTAGAATCGGACTTCAAAGATGTTTTGAACATCATGGACCATATGAGATGTTCGAGGAATTGAAGTTAATATTTCAAGCAAATACCCAAGTTGAGAGATATGAAGTCTCCAACAAGTTCTATAGCTAAATGATGGAAGAGAATCGCTCAACTAGTGAGCATGTGCTCGATTGTCCGGATACTTCAATCGCTTGAATCAAGTGGAGTTAATCTTCCGTATAAGATAGTGATTGATGTAATTCTCTAGTCACCATCACTAAGTTACTAGAACTTCGAGATGAACTATAGTATGCAAGGATGACGAAAACGATTCCGAGCTCTTCGTGATGTTGAAATCAACGAAGGTAGAAATCAAGAAAGAGCATCAAGTGATGATGATTGACAAGACCACTAGTTTCAAGAAAAGGGCAAAGGAAAGAAAGGAAAATTCAAGTAGAATGGCAAATGTTGTCACTCCCGTGAAGAAGACCAAAGCTGACCAAAGCCTGAAATTGAGTGCTTATACTGCAAAGGAAATGGTCACCAAGCGGAAATGCCCTGAATATTTGGTGGATAAGAAGGATGGCAAAGTGAACAAGGGTATATTTGATATACAGGTTATTGATGTGTGCTTTACTAGTGTTTATAGTAGCCCCTGAGTATTTGATACTTGTTTGGTTGCTAAGATTAGTAACTCAAACGGAGTTGCGTATCAAATGTAAACTAGTTAAGGGTGAAGTGACAATGTGTGTTGAAAGTAGTTTCAAGATTGATATGATCATCATCGCACACTCCCTATACTTTCTGGATTAGTGTTGAACCTAAATAAATGTTATTTGGTGTTTATGCTTGAGCATGAATATGATTTGATCGTGTTTATTGCAATACGTTATTCATTTAAGTAAGAGAATAAACTGTTGTTCTGCTTACATGAATAAAACCTTATATGGTTACACACCCAATGAAAATGGTTCATTGGATCTCGATCGTAGTGATACACATATTCATAATATTGAAACCAAAAGATGCAAAGTTAATAATGATAGTGCAACTTATTTGTGGCACTACCGCTTAGGTCATATTGGTGTAAAGCGATGAAGATACTCCATGCTAATGGGATTTTGGAATCACGATCACTTGATGCTTGTGAACCATGCCACATGGGCAAGATGACTAAGACTCCATTCTCTCGAACAAAGGAGCGAGCAACCGACTTATTGGAAATAATATACCGATGTAGGCGATCCGATGAGTGTTAAGGCTCACAAGGGTATCAAGTATTTTCTCGACCTTCACAGATGATTTGAGCAGATATGGGTATATCTACTTGATGAAACATAAGTCTGAAACATTTGAAAAGTTCAAAGAATTTCAGAGTGAAGTGGAAAATCATCGTGACAAGAAAATAAGGTTTCTACAATCTGATCATGAGACAAATATTTGAGTTACGAGTTTGGTCTTTAATTAAAACAATGTGGAATAGTTTCACAAATTCATGCCACCCGAACACCACATCATAATGGTGTGTTCGAACGTCATAACCGCATTTTATTGGATATAGTACAATCTATGATGCTTCTACCGATTTACCAATATCGCTTTTGGGATCATGCATTAGAGACACCTGCATTCACGCTAAATAGGGCACCATCGAACTGCTGAGACGACACCTTATGAACTATGGTTTGGCAAGAAACCAAAGTTGTCGCTTCTAAAGTTTGGGGTGCATGCTTATGTGAAAAAGCTTCAACCTGATAAGCTCGAACCCAAATCGTGAGAAATGTGTCTTCATAGGATACCCAAAGGAGATGAAGGGGTACACCTTCTATCACAGATTCAAGGCAAGACATTCATTGTTAAGAATGGATCCTTTCTAGAGAAGGAGTTTCTCTCAAAAGAAGTGAGTGGAGGAAGTAGAACTTGATGAGGTAATCCATTTCTTGCTCCCTTGTTGGAAAATAGTACATCACAGGAACCGGTTTCTGTGATGTCAAAACCAACTAGTGAGGAAGTTGATGATGATGATCATAGAACTTCAGATCAAGTTACTACAGAACCTCGTAGGTCTTCCAGAGTACGGTCCGCACCAGTGTGGTACGGTAATCCTGTTCTAAAAGTCATGTTACTGGACCATGATAAATCTATGAACTATGAGGAAGCGATGATGAGCCCAGATTCCGCAAAATGGCTGGAGGCCATGAAATCTGAGATATGATCCATGTATGAGAACAAAGTGTGGACTTTGGTGGACTTGCCCGATGATCGGCAAACCATAAGAAATAAATGGATCTTCAAGAAGAAGACGGACGCGATAGTAGTGTGACTATTCATAAGCTCGACTTGTCGCAAAAGGTTTTGACAAGTTCAAGGTGTTGACTACAAGGAGATTTTCTCAACTGTAGCGATGCTTAAGTCTGTCCGAATCATGTTAGCAATTGCCACATTTTATGAAATCTGGCAAATGGATGTCAAAACTGCATTCCTTAATGTTTTTTTAAAAGAAGAGTTGTATATGATGCAACCGTAAGGTTTTGTCAATCCTAAAGGTGCTAACGAAATGTGCAAGCTCCAAATGATCCATCTATGGACTGCAAGCATCTCGTAGTTGGAATATACACTTTGATAAGTTGATCAAAGCATATAGTTTTGTATGCACTTACGTGAAGCCTCAGATTTACAAGAAAGTGAGTGGGAGCACTACAACATTTCGATAAGTATATATGAATGACATATTGTTGATCGGAAATAATGTAGAATTATTCTGCAAAGCATAAAGGAGTATTTGAAAGGAGTTTTTCAAAGAAAGACCTCGGTGAAGCTGCTTACATATTGAGTATCAAGATCTATAGAGATAGATCAAGAGGCTTGATAAGTTTTTTCAATGAGTACATACCTTGACAAGATTTTGAAGTAGTTCAAAGTGGAACAGTCAAAGAAAGAGTTTCTTGCTTGTGTGACAAGGTGTGAAATTGAGTAAGACTCAAATCCCCACCATCGCAGTAAAATATAAAGAGAATGAAAGTAATTCCCTATGCATCACCATAGGTTCTATAAAAGTATGTATGCTATAGACCAGACTTATTGTATACTCGCCATGGTTTGGCAAGAGAGTACAATAGTGATCTAGGAGTAGATCATCGACATTGGTCAAAATTATCCTTAGTGGAATAAGGATATGTTTCTCGATTATGGAGGTGACAAAAGGTTTGTCATAAAGGGTTGCGCCGATACAAGTTTATAATCGATCCGATGACTCTAAGTCTTAATCTGATACATATTGAAAGTGGGAGCAATTAGATAGAGTAGCTCCATGCAGAGCATTGTAGACATAGAATATTTGCAAAAATACATACGACTCAATGTGATGCATCTGCTGACTAAACTTCTCTCACAAGCAAAACATGATCACACCTTTTTACTCTTTGGGTGTTAATCACATAGCGATGTGAACTAGATTATTGACTCTAGTAAACCCTTTGGGTGTTGATCACATGATGATGTGAACTATGGATATTAATCACATACAGATTTGAATATTGGTGCTAAATCACATGGCGATGTGAACTAGATTATTGACTCTAGTGCAAGTGGGAGACTGAAGGAAATATGCCCTAGAGGCAATAATAAAGTTATTATTTATTTCCTTATTTCATGATAAATGTTTATTATTCATGTTAGAATTGTATTAACTGGAAACATAATACATGTGTGAATACATAGACAAACATAGTGTCACTAGTATGCCTCTACTTGACTAGCTCGTGAATCAAAGATGGTTAAGTTTCCTAGCCATAGACATGAGTTGTCATTTGATTAACGGATCACATCATTAGGAGAATGATGTGATTGACATGACCCTTTCAGCTAGCTTAGCACCCAATCTTTTAGTATGTTGCTATTGCTTTCTTCATGACTTATACATGTTCCTATGACTATGAGATTATGCAACTCCTGCCATCGGAGGAACACTTTGTGTGCTACCAAACGTCACAACGAATCGGGTGATTATAAAGGTGCTCTACAGGTGTCTCCAAAGGTACATGTTGGGTTGGCGTGATTCGAGATTAGGTTTTGTCACTCCGATTCCCGTCGAGAGGTATCTCTGCGCCCTCTCGGTAATACACATCACTTAATCTTGTAAGCATTGTAACTAATGAGTTAGTTACGGGATGAAGTATTACGAACGAGTAAAGAGACTTGCCGTAACGAGATTGAACTAGGTATTGGATACCGACGATCAATCTCGCAAGTAACATACCGATGACAAAGGGAACAATGTATGTTGTTATGCGGTTCGACCGATAAAGATCTTCAGAGAATATGTACGAACCAATATGGGCATGCAGGTTCCGCTATTGGTTATTGACCGAGAATAGTTCTAGGTCATGTCTACATAGTTCTCGAACCCGTAGGGTCCGCACGCCGCTATTTATGACAGCTTATATTATGAGTTTTGAGTTTTGATGTACCGAAGAGTTCGGAGTCCCGATGAGATCGGGGACATGACGAGGAGTCTCAAATGGTCGAGACGTAAATATCGATATATTGACGACTATATTTGGAGTTCGGAATTGTTCCAATGATTCGGTATTTTCGGGGTACGGGGAGTTACGGAATACGAGGAAGAAGCAATGGGCCTTATGGGCCAAGTGGTGGAAGAGAGGAGGAAGGGCGCTGCCCCCTAGCCCAAACCGATTGGACTAGGGGCCGCCCTTCCTTCTTCTCCTCCCTCTTCCTTCTCCTTCTCCCTTCCTTCCTTCTCCTAGTAGGACTTGGAAAGAGGGGGAATCCTACTTGAGTAGGATCGCTTCTGGGCGCCTCCTCCTCCGGCCGCCCCTCCTCCTTTGCTCCTTTATATACGCAAGGGGGCACCCCATGATACACGCAGTTGATCTACGGATTGTTCCTTAGCCGCAGCGGTGCCCTCCACCATAATCCACCTCGGCCATATCATCGCGAGTTTAGGCGAAGCCCTCGACCGTAGAACATCATCATCGCCACAACGCCGTCAGGCCGACGGAACTCATCCTCCCGACGCTCACTAGAATGGAGCC
>JAHHZJ010000638.1:0-60016 GCA_021437245.1 Aegilops speltoides | reverse complement strand
TAAATCAACAATGGTTG
Organism: Aegilops speltoides; assembly: GCA_021437245.1. Taxonomy (NCBI): domain Eukaryota; kingdom Viridiplantae; phylum Streptophyta; class Magnoliopsida; order Poales; family Poaceae; genus Aegilops; species Aegilops speltoides. Next base: position 59,999 of record JAHHZJ010000638.1, on the reverse strand, counting down.
TTTAATAGTAAAACGGTAAAGGAACTTGCCTAAACAGTTGAACAGGTATTATACCAGACAATTCCCAAGTGATTCCATGACGACAACGATGTTGTTATGCGGTCTCGACCGATAAAGATCTTCAAGAATTGTAGGAATCATTATGGGCAATCCAGTCCCGCTGTTTAATTGATCGAAATGGTACTAGGTCATGTCTAATTGTTCAAACCGAGGGTCCGGGCTGAATAAAAGATATTACTCATTATGAATTAATGTATTTTGATGTACCGATGAAGTTCGAAGTCCGCTGTGATCACAGACAATGACGAGGAGTCTCGAATGGTCGAGACATAAATATTGATATATTGAAGCCATGTTTGAGGTTCGAAATGGTCCATTAAAACGGAATTTACGAGTAGCGGAGGTTACCTGAATCCCCCTGGAGGTAAATGGGCCCAGGGCCCTAGGCAGGAGTCAGCTAAACCTGGTCACGCCCTTCCCTAAGTCTTAGAAGTACTAGAGAAACCCCACTTTTCCTCCTAAACCTAGTCCAACTAGGATTGGGATTCAACTACCTTAGGTACCTTGCATCCTTGCTTGCCGCCAAACGCGCCCTCCCGGTACCTTTATAAGGGAGCACCTTGGACACACAAGTTGATCGTAGGCCGCTCTAGTTCCGTGCCACACCATATTCTTCTTCTTAATTCCGTCTTGCTTAGCCTTTGCCCTTCATTCTTGAAACATCAAGATCGCTACCACACCACAGTGATGAACTCTTCTCGACACTACCGCTGCTCTAGTACGGGACGCCATGAAGTACGGTGTCTAGAACCTTGGTTGTTCACGGCCGTCGGTCGGATCGGGGAACGTTACGATATCTTCCATACACAATCATCCGAAGATTAACTCCATTGTGTCAAGTGATTGTAGTACCCATTCCGATAATTCCACTAATGTAACTATTCTCCTCTTGCAATATAGAACCTATGAGACTTCATATCTCTCAATGCATTCTGTTGAATATTACTTCAACTCGAACATCTCATATGCTCCATGACGCTCAAAACGTGCAAGTCCCGTGTCATATGTCATGGCAATGAACTATAGAGAGTCATCATTTCGCCGACGCTTAACATCCGGTTTGCCCAAGAAGCATCGCTACTAGCGTGCATCCAGAGGAGCTCTTCCAGCAATGAGGATGATCCTCGTTAGGATCCAAATTGTAATTGCTACATCATCTTTCAACTTTGCTTCTAAGGAACGATTAAAATTCAACAAAAGACGAGCCATCTATCTACAATCAAACATAAACAAGCAAGATACTACGTACTAAGTTCATGATAAATTTAAGTTCAATTAATCATATTACTTAAGAACTCCCACTTAGAAAGACATCTCTAGTCATCCAAGTGATCACGTGATCCAAATCAACTAAACCATAACCGATCATCACGTGAAATGGAGTAGTTTTCAATGGTGAACATCTTATGTTGATCATATCTACTATATGATTCACGCCGACCTTTTGGCTCCGTGTTCGAGCCATATTCAGATATGCTAGGCTCGCAAGTATAACCCGAGTATTCTGATGGTACAAATGGTCAAGCACAGATGGATACCATATCAACACTATACGGGTGCTGGGCATTTAACTTTGGACTCATACTGGGAACACTTTGATAATTTAGTGAGAGATCATCTTATAATGCTACCGCCAATCAAAGCAAGATAAGATGCATAAAAGGATAAACATCACATGCAAATCATATAATGTATGAATGGTCATCATCATCTTGTGCTTCATGATTCCATCTTGTTGCACCACCATGATCACCATCGCCACCGACGACCTTGATCTCATGCTCGTACACGTGCCAAATCGAAATTATCGTAATATGATAAATAAAGTTACAGAAATTCATTCATAAATAAACGAAAATATGGTCCGGTATTCCCCTCACAAGGGTAACACCTCCCTCGCTATAAACCTGATTGGGTCTAAATTTTTGAAATTACTACGCTCCCAACAAGGATCCGAGCCAGGTTTTGCTATGGTTTGATGTTTTGCATGAGTACAACAAGTGAGTTGTGGGCATACAGTCATACTACCACCAGATGTCATACTTCGGTTCAGTTGTCAGAGAGAAGTCGCCCTAGCGCATTACGCAGACGCTTTACGCAGAGACGGTTTCACCGCGTTAGCACTCTGTTAAAGGTGACCGTGGGTGCCTCTCTCTCACTTTAGTTGAACTGAAGATTAAAATTCAACGCGTCATTGAGAAGGTTAAACGGATCATTTGACTAAATATCGCTGTGGTTAGTTCGATGTGAGATGTTATTAATTAATCCCGTAGCAGCACTTAAAATTTGCCACTAGAAAGTAGAGGACGCATAACTTGTTTTTGCAGGCATTGATGATATAGCCAAGACGTGATGCTATATTTTATTGTATGAGATGATCATGTTTTGTAACCGTTATCGAATCGACGCCGCCATATGGTTGTCTTGTATGCAATGCAATGCCATAATGCTTTACTTTATCACTAAGGCTGCAGCATAGTCGAGTAGCATAAGTTTGGCGACGACAACGATGCTCGATGGAGATCGAGGTGTCGCACCGTGATATGGTGATCATGGTGGTAACAACTTGGAGATCATGAAGCATAGATGATGATGACCTTTATATCATTTATATTCATTTGCATGTGATGTTTATCCTCAATGCATTATTGCATTAAGGAAAAGCATTAAAGATGATCTCTACTAAATGGTCAAGAAGTGTTCTCTTGTGCATGCATCCTCAAAGTTCGCCCACCTGATACACCACGCCATGATCGCGTGATAAGCTACGTCCATCTACAATCGGTGCCTGCCAGATTTTGCAACGATATACTCTTAGTGATAAAGTAAAGCGATACGGCTTTTGGAACAAAAGGCGAAAATCATATGCAGTGTCATAACTTGTTACAAAACATGATCATCTCATACAATAAAATATAGCATCACGCTTGACCATATCACATCACAACATGCCCTGAAAACAAGTTAGACGTCCTATTGTTGTTGAATTTACGGTTGACTAATTAAGCAAGAACCAGTCCCCGATCAAAACCACAACGATTTACAAAGAGCTCGTAATCCTTCCAGGACCATGCCCTTGTCAACTAAAGTGAAAGAGAGTACCACCACCACCTTAAGCAACGAACACACAAGTTGATCGTGAGATCGCTCTTAGCCGTGTGCGGCGCCCCCTCCACCATATTCCACCTCGGTTATACCGTCAAGCTTAGGCGAAGCCCTGCGCCGTGAAACATCAAGATCGCCACCACGCCGTCAGGCCGACGGAACTCTCCTCGACACTCGGCTGGATCGGAGTACGAGGGACGCCATCGAGCTGTACGTGTCAAGAACTCGGGGCGCCGGAGTAACGGCGCCGGATCGGTCGGATCGCGAGGAGAACGTCGACTACTTCCTCTACGCTGATCGCTTCCGCTCGGGTCTACAAGGGTATGTGGACAACACTCTCCCTCTCGCTATACATCACCATGATCTTGCGTGTGCGAGGAAAATTTTTGAAATTACTACGCTCCCCAACAAAGGCATCCGAGCCTAGGTTTTTTCTATGGTTTGATGTTTTGCACGAGTAGAACACAAGTGAGTTGTGGGCGATACAAGTCATACTACCTACCAAAGATGTCATACTTTGGTTCAGCGGTATTGTGAGATGAAGCGCCTGACCGACATTACGCAGACGCTTACGCGAGACTGGTTTCACCGCCACGAGCACTCGCTGCTTAAAGGTGACCGTGGGTGCCTCGCTCTCTCACTTTAGTTGAACTGAGTGTGGCTATACGCCCGTCCTTGAGAAGGTTAAACGGAGTCTATTTGACGAAATATCGCTGTGGTTTTGATGCGAGGTGAGACTGGTTCTTGCTTAAGCCCGTAGCAGCCACGTAAAATTTGCAACAACAAAGTAGAGGACGCCTAACTTGTTTTTGCAGGCATGTTGTGATGTGATATGGTCAAGACGTGATGCTATATTTTATTGTATGAGATGATCATGTTTTGTAACCGGTTATCGGCAATCGGCGTGAGCCATATGGTTGTCGCTTATTGTATGCAATGCAATCGCTTCGTAATGCTTTACTTTATCACTAAGCGGTAGCGATAGTCGAGTAGCATAAGTTTGGCGAGACGACAACGATGCTGCGATGGAGATCAAGGTGTCGCTACGGTGACGATGGTGATCATGGTGGTGCAACAAGATGGAGATCATGAAGCACAAGATGATGATGACCATATCATATCACTTATATTGATTTGCATGTGATGTTTATCCTTTATGCATCTTATCTTGCTTTGATCGACGGTAGCATTATAAGATGATCTCTCACTAAATTATCAAGAAGTGTTCTCCCGAGTATGCACCGCTGCCAAAGTTCGTCGTGCCTGCACACCACGTGATGATCGGGTGTGATAAGCTCTACGTCCATCTACAACGGGTGTAAGCCAGTTTTGCACACGCAGATACTCGGTTATACTTGACGAGCCTAGCATATGCGATATGGCCTCGAACACGGAGACCGAAAGGTCGAGCGTGAATCATATAGTAGATATGATCAACATAAGATGTTCACCATTGAAAACTACTCCATTTCACGTGATGATCGGTTATGGTTTAGTTGATTTGGATCACGGATCACTTAGATGACTAGAGAGATGTCTTTCTAAGTGGGAGTTCTTAAGTAATATGATTAATTGAACTTAAATTTATCATGAACTTAGTACCGATAGTATCTTGCTTGTTTATGTTTGATTGTAGATAGATGGCTCGTGGCCGTTGTTCCGTTGAATTTTAATGCGCCTTGAGAAAGCAAAGTTGAAAGATGATGGTAGCAATTACACGGATCGGATCCGAATTTGAGGATCATCCTCATTGCTGCACGTAAGAGTTACGCCCCGGATGCACCGCTAGGTGACAGCCTCGTCATTGAGCAACACCGATGTTATGAACGCCTGGCGAGCAAAGTCGATGACTACTCTATAGTTCAAGCAGCCATGCTTTACGGCTTAGAACCGGACTTCAACGACGCTTTGAACGCTATGGAGCATATGAGATGTTCCAGAGTTGAAGTTAATATTCCAACAGTAATGCCCGGATTGAGAGATATGAAGTCTCCAATAAGTTCTATAGCTGCAAGATGGAGGAGAATAGTTCGTTAGTGAGCATATACTCGTAATGTCCGGGTACTACAATCACTTGACACAATTGGGAGTTAATCTTCCGGATGATTGTGTCATTGATGTAATTCTCCAATCACCGCCACCAAGCTACAAAGGCTTCGTGATGAACTATAATATGCAAGGGTTAGTAAAGACTATGCTCGAGCTCTTCGCAATGCTAAAGGCTGCGGAGGTAGAAATCAAGAAGGAGCATCAAGTGTTGATGGTCAATAAGACCACTAGTTTCAAGAAGAAAGGCAAAGGAAGAAGAAGGAATTCAAGAAGAACAGCAAGCAAGTTGTCGCTCATGAGAAGAAACCCAAGTCCGGCCCTAAACCTGAAACCGAGTGCTTCTACCGCAAGCGATCGGTCATTGAAGCGGAACTGCCCCAAGTATTTGGCGGATAAGAAGGATGGCAAGGTGAACAAAGGTATATGTGATATACATGTTATTGATGTGTACCTTACTAGAGCTCGTAGTAGCACTGGTATTTGATATCGGTTCTGCTGCTAATATTTGCAACTCAAACAGGACTACAGATTGCTTAACTCGCAAAGGACGAGGTGACGATGCGCGTGGGAAATGGTTCCAAAGTCGATGTGATCGCGGTCGGCACGCTACCTCTACATCTACCTTCGGATTAGTTTTAGACCTAAATAATTGTTATTTGGTGCCCGCGTTGAGCATGAACATTATATCTGGATCTTGTTTGATGCGAGACGGTTATTCATTTAAATCGAGAATAATGGTTGTTCTATTTATATGAGTAATATCTTTATGGTCATGCACCCTTGAGGAGTGGTCTATTTTTATGAATCTCGATAGTAGTGATACACATATTCATAATGTTGAAACCAAAAGATGCAGAGTTGATAATGATAGTGCAACTTATTTGTGGCATCGCCGCTTAGGTCATATCGTGTAAAGCGCATGAAGAAACTCCATACCGATGGACTTTTGGAGTCACTTGATTATGAATCACTTGGCACTTGCGAACCGTGCCTCATGGGCAAGATGACTAGAACACCGCTTCTCCGTACTATGGAGAGAGCAACAGATTTGTTGGAAATCATACATACAGATGTATGTGGTCCGATGAATGTTGAGGCTCGTGGCGGATATCGTTATTTTCTCACCTTCACAGATGACTTAAGCGGATATGGGTATATCTACTTAATGAAACATAAGTCCTAAACGCTTGAAAAGTTCAAAGAATTTCAGAGTGAAGTTGAAAATCATCGTAACAAGAAAATTAAGTTTCTACGATCCGATCGTGGAGGTGAATATTTGAGTTACGAGTTTGGTCTACATTTGAAACAATGCGAATAGTTTCAGAACTCACGCCACCCTAACACCACAACGTAATGGTGTGTCCGAACGTCAGAATCGTACTTTACTAGATATGGTGCGATCTATGATGTCTCTTACAGATTTACCGCTATCGCTTTTGGGGTTATGCTCTAGAGACGGCCGCATTCACATCGAATAGAACACCGTCGAAACCGCTGAGACGACACCTTATGAACTGTGGTTTGGCAAGAAACCAAAGTTGTCGCTTTCTTAAAGTTTGGGGATGCGATGCTTATGTGAAAAGCTTCAACCCGATAAGCTCGAACCCAAATCGGAGAAATGTGTCTTCATAGGATACCCAAAGGAGACAGTTGGGTACACCTTCTATCACAGATCCGAAGGCAAGACATTCGTTGTTAAGAATGGATCCTTTCTAGAGAAGGAGTTTCTCTCGAAAGAAGTGAGTGGGAGGAAAGTGGAACTTGATGAGGTATTAGTACCTTCTCCCTTACTTGAAAGTAGTTCGTCGCAGTAAACCAGTTTCGAGACACCTACACCAAGTAGTGAGGAAGTTGATGATGTTGATCATGAAACTTCAGATCAAGTTACTGCAGAACCTCGAGATCAACCAGAGTAAGATCCGCACTGAGTGGTACGGTAATCCTGTTCGGAAGTCATGCTACTAGATCATGATGAACCTACGAACTATGAAGAAGCGATGGTGAGCCCAGATTCCATAAAATGGCTTGAGGCCATGAAATCTGAGATGGGATCCATGTATGAAAACAAAGTGTGGACTTTGGTTGACTTGCCCGAGGGTAGGCAAGCAATAGAAAACAAGTGGATCTTCAAGAAGAAGACCGACGACGGTAATGTTATCGTTTATAAAGCTCGACTTGTCGCAAAGGTTTTCGACAAGTTCAAGGGGTTGACTACGATGAGACCTTCTCACCAGAAGCGATGCTTAAGTCCGTCCGAATCATGTTAGCAATTGCCGATTTTATGATTATGAAATTTGGCAAATGGATGTAAAGACTGCATTCTGAATGGATTTCGGAAGAAGAGTTGTATATGATGCAACCGAAGGTTTTATCGATCCAAAGGAGCTAACAAAGTGTGCAAGCTCCAAATGATCCATATATGGACTGCAAGCATCTCGAGTTGGAATAAACGCTTTGATAGTGTGATCAAAGCATTTGGGTTTGTACTGCACTTTTGGAGAAGCCTCAGATTTACAAGAAAGTGAGTGGAGCTCAGAGCATTTCGATATTATATGTGGATGACATATTGCTGATCGGAAATGATATAGAATTTCTGGATAGCATAAAGGGATACTTGAATAAAAGTTTTTCAATGAAAGACCTCGTGAAGCTGCTTACATATTGGGCATTAAGATCTATAGAGATAGATCAAGACGCTTAATTGACTTTCACAAAGCACATACCTTGACAAAGTTTTGAAGAAGTTCAAATGGATCAAGCAAAGAAAGGGTTCTTGCCTGTGTTACAAGGTGTGAAGTTGAGTCGACTCAATGCCCACCACCGCAGAAGATAGAGAGAAATGAAAGATGTTCCTATGCTTCAGCCATAGGCTCTATCATGTATGCAATGTCGTGTACTGACTGATGTGTGCCTTGCTATAAGCCTAGCAGGAGGTACCAAAGTAATCCAGAGTGGATCATCGACAGCGGTCAAGAACATCCTCAAATACCGAAAAGGACTAAGGATATGTTTCGATATGGAGGTGACAAAGAGCTCATCGTGGCGGTTACGTTGATGCAAGTTTTGACACCGATCCCACGATTCTAAATCGCAGACCGGATACGATTTACACTAAACGGAGGAGCTGCGGTTGGTGCAGTTCTAAACAAAGCGTCGTAGCGGGATCTACATGTGAAGCGGAATACATAGCAGCTTCGGAAGCAGCTAATGAAGGAGTCTGGATGAAGGAGTTCATATCCGATCTAGGTGTCATACCTAGTGCATCGGGTCCAATGAAAATCTTCTGTGACAATACTGGAGCAATTGCCTTAGCAAAGGAATCCAGATTTCACAAGAGGACCAAGCACATCAAGAGACGCTCAATTCCATCCGGACTTAGTCCGGTCGAGACATAGAGATTTGCAAGATACATACGGATCTCAATGTTGCGCACCGCTGACTAAGCCTCTTCCACGAGCAAAACATGATCAGCACCAAGACTCCATGGGTGTTAGAATCATTACTATGTAATCTAGATTATTGACTCTAGTGCAAGTGGGAGATCAAGGAAATATGCCCTAGAGGCAATAATAAAGTTATTATTTATTTCCTTATTTCATGATAAATGTTTATCATTCATGCTAGAATTGTATTAACCGGAAACATGATACATGTGTGAATGTATAGACAAAACAAGATGTCACTAGTATGCCTCTACTAGACTAGCTTGTTAATCAAAGATGGTTATGTTTCCCAACCATGAACAAAGGAGTTGTTATTTGATTAACGAGGTCACATCATTAGTAGAATGATCTGATTGACATGACCCATTCCCTTAGCTTAGCACACGATCGCTTAGTATGTTGCTACCGCTTTTATCCATGACTTATACATGTTCCTGTAACTATGAGATTATGCAACTCCGCTTGTCGGAGGAACACTTTGGTGCTACCAAACGTCACAACGAATCGGGTGATTATAAAGGAGTACTACAGTGTCTCCAAAGGCGTATGTTGGGTTGGCGTGATTTCGAGATTAGGTTTTGTCACTCCGATAGTCGGAGAGGTATCTCTGGCCCTCTCGGTAATGCACATCATCAAGCCTTGCAAGCACTACAACTAATGAGTTAGTTGTGAGATGATGTATTACGGAACGAGTAAAGAGACTTGCCGTAACGAGATTGAACTAGGTATTGATACCGACGATCGAATCTCGCAAGTAACATACCGATGACAAAGGGAACAACGTATGTTGTTATGCGGTCTCGACCGATAAAGATCTTCAGAGAATATGTAGGAACCAATATGGGCATCCAGGTCCCGCTGTTGGTTATTGACCGTGAATGGTTCTAGGTCATGTCTACATTGTTCTCGAACCGTAGGGTCCGCACGCTTAAGGTTTCGATGATGCTTATTATGAGTTTATGTATTTTGATGTACCGAAGAAGTTCGAGTCCCGGATGTGATCACGGACATGACGAGGAGTCTCGAATGGTCGAGACATAAAGATTGATATATTGGAAGCCTATGTTTGGAGTTCGAATGGTTCCGACGAAAACGGAATTTATCTGAGTACCGGAGGTTACCGAACCCCCGGGAGGTAAATGGGCCTCGATGGGCCCTAGTGGAAAGGAGGAGGGCAGCCCAAACCTGGTCACAGCCCCCCCCTTCCCTAGTCCTACTAGGACTAGGAGAAGGGGCCGCCCCTCTCTCTTTTCCCTCCGGAAACCTAGTCCAACTAGGATTGGGGGAATCCTACTCCCAGAGGAGTAGGACTCCTGTATGCCGCCACCCTTGGCCGCCCCCTCCCCTGCTCCTTTATATACGGGGCAGGGGGCACCTTGAACACACAAGTTGATCGTGAGATCGCCTCCTTAGCCGCAGCGGTGCCCCTCCACCATATTCCACCTCGGTTATACTGCGTCGCTGCTTAGGCGAAGCCTCGCGCCGGTGAAACATCAAGATCGCCACCACACCGTCGGCTTGACGAACTCTCCTCGACACTCGGCTGGATCGAGTACGAGGGACGCCATCGAGCTGTACGTGTGTCAAGAACTCGGGCGTCGGAGTAACGGCGCCGGATCGGTCGGATCGCGAGGAGAACGTCGACTACTTCCTCTACGCCAGATCGCTTCGCCTCGGGTCTACAAGGGTATGTGGACAACACTCTCCCCTCTCGTTGCTATACATCACCATGATCTTGCGTGTGCGTAGGAAAATTTTTGAAATTACTACGTTCCCCAACAGCAGGTGTCTTAGCGATTTTTGGAGAAGTTGCGATTATTCCGACTACTTTCATCATGGTTGCTGGTGGAGTTTTGGTTGAGGGCCGCGAGATCCGTCTCGGCGCTCTCACCTTCATCGCCGACGACTCCGCTTGGCTCTAGGAGGCTCCACTCGACGTTGATGCGCTCCCGTCCATGGTGCGACGACGATTGCCAAGATGCGTCCATGGCGCGTCTGCTGCGGCAACCGTCGTCCCATATCGGTCGACTCTATCGATCACCCTCCGGTCTCCCCAGACATAAGCGCCTGGTCGGTCGAGGCTCTAGCGGTGGGTGAGGCACGCGGTGGCTCACCAGTCGGCCACCACCCAAGTCGCGGCAATCGAGCCCGACGAATCTCTCTACGGCCTATTCGATCTGTCCGACTCGGCTCGTGGAGACCGCATCCGAGTGTGATAGCAAGTGATCCAACAAGCGGAGGTCTTGATGGTCAACGGGCCTCGTAGCCCTCCGGTTTCCCTCGTGAGGACGGGTAGACGGTGGAGCCGACCCGCCAAGTCCATGAAGAGTACCAGCCCGAGCCACTTAATTCCCTTCGTAGGGAAGAACTTCGCCCTTGAGAACATGGATGCCTCGATACTCTCATCGCGGGAGAAACCTCGAGGCTCGTGCCTTGGAGGAGGCACGCTGGCCAACTTGGCTGAACGCTCCGTCTGGAGAACCTTCATGAGCACTCGACGAGCTGCTGCAACGAAAGTACTCGACGCCAATCGACGTCAACTCTTCCCGCCGACTCAGTATATCGAACCCCGATTCAGAATTTAGCAACCGCAACCCAGATAGCAGAGTCCATCCAGCCCTCTCGATCGGAGGTCTGGCAGGGCTTGATGCGATCGTGATTTGCTTCGGCAAGGAGATCAAAATTCAGCCGTGTCGTGAATCACGCAACAGAATTCACAATGATCCATCGCTGCGAATACGGTTCAGTCGGCTCACAGTCCCAGATCGCCTCCGTGGCGTGAAGGACGCGAGAATCGGCGAGACCAGTATGGTGACCGACATGATCGTGATGATAGGCGTCGAGTGCCCACTCCTCCCCCGAGAGGTGGGTCTTACACTCCTCAGCAACAGGATGACAGGCGTCAACTCAGTGTGGGGCGAAGGGCTACGGTCGAACCCAGGGAACCAGGCTTTGACGCGCGATCCATCATCGTGCAAGGCTTGGTCGATCGGAACAGGGCTCATCGAGGTGGCCCTGACAGAGATGCGCCCACTAGCAGTCGAGTGCATGTTTCTGGTCCAGAATGTTTCAGCAGGGCTATCAGAGCCGCGGTGATTCCCCCCAACTTCAGGTTGGCAACCGGAGTAAGCAAGTTCACTGGTGAGTCTAAGACCGAAACCTGGCTTGAGGACTACCGAATGGCGGTTCAGATTGGTGGCGGGAATGACGAGGTGGCCATGAAGCATTTACCACTCATGTTGGAAGGTTCTGCCAGAGCATGGTTGAATCAGTTACCTCCTGGTAGCATTTACACTTGGGAAGATCTGTCCTGAGTGTTTGTCAGAACGTTTGAAGGAACTTGCAAGCGACCAGCTGGGTTGACAGAGCTGCAAGTCTGTGTACAGAAGACGAATGAGACTCTCAGAGAGTATATTCAGAGATGGATCACTTTGCATCATACCGTGGAGAACCTGTCTGATCATCAGGCAGTCTGCGCCTTCAAGGATGGTGTTAAGAATAGAGAATTGAGTTTGAAGTTTGGTCGAACCGAGACATGACCACGAGTCGGATGATGGAGATTGCTACCAAGTATGCCAACGGCGAAGAGGAAGACCGACTCCGAAGCGGCAAGTACAAGCCGAGTTAGTCGGAGAAGGGAAACACCAGTCGGAAGCAGAAGCGGAAGGCCGAACGAGCAGCTCCTGGAGAGGCTCTGGCCGTGACTCAGGGCAAGTTCAAAGGGAAGCCCAAAGGGTCCTGGAACCCCAAGAAGGTGAAGGATAAAGAAGGAAACGACATGATGGATATGCCGTGTCACATCCACACGAAGAAAGACGAAGAGGGTAATATCATCTACCCAAAGCATACCACTCGTCAGTGTCGGCTCCTGATCCAGCAGTTCCAAGGAAAACAGTCCAAGGACAAGGAAAAGGAGTCGGACAAAGCCGAAGACAAGGAGGACAGTGAGGGAGGATATCCTCATGTCAACTCCACTCTGATGATTTTTGCGGATGTGGAAAGCAAGAGCCGACTGAAGGTTATTAATCGTGAGGTGAACATGGTTGCCCCGGTGAAGCCAAGTTATCTCAGATGGTCCCAAACACCCATCACATTCGACCAGTCTGATCACCCGACTCATATAGCCACCCCTGGGAGGCAAGCTTTGGTGGTCGACCCAGTTGTCGAAGGCACTCGGCTGACGAAGGTGCTGATGGACGGTGGTAGCGGATGAACTTCTTCAGATCTTGGACACGCTGAAAGGAATGGGCATTCCGATGTCCCGACTGAGCACCAGTAACATGAGTTTTCATGGAGTTATACCAGGAAAGAAAGCCGAGTCACTCGGCCAAATAGCTCTGGACGTGGTGTTTGGTGATTCAAAGCATTTTCGCAAGGAGAAGCTGATGTTTGAGGTCGTGGATTTTCAAAGCGCGTACCACGCTATTTTGGGGAGACCAGCTTACGCATGGTTCATGGCTCTACCATGTTACGTGTACCTCAAACTGAAGATGCCCTGTCCCAAAGGAGTGATCACTGTCAATGGGGATCGGAAAAAGGCAGAAGAGTGTTTCCAGAAAGGCTCAAAGATTGCCGATTCCCAGGTGACAGCGGTCGAGTTTGAAGAATATAAGCAAAATGCAGATCCGAGTGATTTGCTGCGAGCCAAGAAGCCCGCCACAGAGTCAGCATTTCAGTCGTCCGGTGAGACAAAGCCCGTCCACATTCACCCGACCGACCCCAATGCAGCTCCGACCCACATCTCCACAACACTCGACCCAAAATAGGAAGAAGCGCTCATCCAGTTCCTCCGTGAGAACTGGGACATTTTTGCATGGAAGCCAACTGACATGCCGGGTGTTCCCAGGGGACTGGCTGAGCATCGTCTTAGAGTCGACTCATCAGCAAAACCAGTTAAAGAGCATCTTCGGCGGTCCGCCGTCCAGAAGATAAAAGCTATTGGTGAGGAGGTGGCTCGACTATTGGCGGCAGGATTTATCCGAGAGATATACCACTCCGAGTGGCTCGCCAATGTCGTCATGGTTCCTAAGAAGGACAACTCACTCCGAATGTGCATTGATTTCAAGCACATCAACCGGGCCTGCCCGAAAGATCATTTTCCTCTCCCTCGCATCGATCAAATTGTTGACTCGACCGCGGGATGCAAGAGATTGTCTTTTCTAGACGCCTATTCCGGGTACCATCAGATCCGTCTATATGGACCCGACGAGATAAAAACAGCTTTCATCACTCCATTCGGGTGCTTCTGCTATATCACCATGCCATTCGGCCTCAAGAATGCCGGGCCACGTTCATGCGAATGATTTAGAAGTGTTTTCTCACTCAAGTCAGTCGGAATGTGGAAGCGTATATGGATGATATCATGGTCAAGTCACGAAAAGGTTCCGACCTGCTCACTGACCTCGCCAAAACATTTTCCAACCTCAGAAGGTATGATATCAAGCTCAATCCATCAAAGTGCACATTCGGAGTTCCTGGTGGCAAGTTACTCGGTTTTCTTGTTTCCGAACGAGGAATCGACGCTAATCCGGAAAAGATCGGCACTATACTCCGAATGAAACGCCCCGTGCAAGTGCATGATGTCCAGAAGCTTACTGGATGCTTGGCCGCATTAAGTCGATTCATCTCACGACTCGGTGAAAAGGCATTGCCTCTTTACCGACTGATGAAGAAGGCAAACAAGTTCGAGTGGACTCCAGAAGCTGATGCAGCGTTTGCCGAGCTAAAAGCTCTGCTCTCCACCCAGCCGGTGCTTGCTGCTCCAATCAGCAAAGAGCCTTTGTTGCTTTATATCGCAGCCACAGGACAAGTCGTCAATACAGTACTTACGGTCGAGCGGGAAGAAGAAGGGAAAGCCTTCAAAGTTCAGCGCCCAGTGTATTATCTGTCTGAAGTTTTGACTCCATCCAAGCAAAGATGCCCTCATTATCAAAAGCTTGTGTATGGGATATACATGACCACGAAGAAGGTTGCTCATTATTTCTCTGATCATTCCATCACGATCGTCGTGACGCCCCACTTTCGTGAGATTCTCGACAACAGAGATGAATCGGTCGAGTGGCGAAATGGGCGATTGAACTTCTTCCCCTTGATATCAAGTTTGAGGCAAAGAAAGCCATTAAGTCCCAAGCAATAGCAGATTTCCTTGCCGAGTGGATTGAACAACAGCAGCCAGCCCAAGTTCACTCGGAGCATTGGACCATGTTTTTTGACGGCTCTAAGATGTTGAATGGTTCCGGTGCTGGGGTTGTCTTGGTTTCCCCCAGAGGAGATAAGCTCAGATATGTGCTCCAGATTCACTTTGATTCCTCCAACAATGAGGCAGAGTATGAGGCCCTCTTGTATGGGTTGCGCATGGCCATTTCACTCGGCGTCCGTCGCCTTATGGTCTATGGCGACTCAGATTTGGTGGTCAACCAAGTGATGAAGGAGTGGGACGTAAGAAGCCCAGCCATGACTGGATACTGCAATGTAGTGAGGAAGCTGGAAAAGAAGTTTGAGGGGTTAGAGCTCCATCATATACCCCGACTGAAAAATCAAGCAGTTGATGATCTAGCAAAGATAGGTTCTAAGAGAGAAGCCATTCCGAGTGGAGTATTCTTGGAGCATATCCATACTCCGTCAGTAAAAGAAGATCCTTTCACCGAAGAAGCTCCGCCACGGATCCGACTGAAGTAGAAGTCCCAGCAGTGGTCGACTTGGTCATGGAGGTCTTAGTGGTCATTCCCGACTGGACAATTCCATATATCACGTATATCCTGAGGAAAGAGCTCCCGGAGGATGAGGAAGAGGCTCGACAGATCGTCCGTCGATCCAAGGCCTTTACCGTAATCAAAGGACAGTTGTACAGAGAGAGCGCGACAGGAGTCGGACAAAAGTGCATAACGCCGGAAGAAGGTCGAATCATCCTTGATGATATCCACTCGGGGACCTGTGGCCACCATGCGTCCTCTCGGACCATCGTGGCCAAAGCATACCGAGCCGGATTTTACTGGCCAAAGGCAAATGAGATGGCAAAGGAAATAGTGGACAAGTGCGAAGGATGTCAGTTCTACTCCAATATGTCGCACAAGCTGCGTCGCTTCACGAAGACCATACCACTCGTCTGGCCCTTCGCGGTATGGGGGTTGGATATGGTAGGCCCCTTGAGAACAGGTCGGAGCGGTTTCACGCATGTACTGGTGGCAGTCGACAAGTTCACCAAGTGGATCGAGGCTAAACCCATCAAGAACCTTGACGCCGGTACTGCTGTTAGCTTCATCAGAGAATTGATATTCAGATATGGAGTCCCGCACAACATCATCACAGATAATGAGTCAAACTTTGACTCGGAGGAATTCAGGGATTTCTGCACCTCTCAAGGCACATGAGTCGACTACGCTTCGGTCGCCCATCCACAGTCGAATGGACAAGCGGAGCGAGCCAATGGCTTGATCCTCAAAGGGTTGAAACCCCGACTGATGCGTGATCTCAAGCATGCGGCTGGAGCATGGGTCGACGAACTTCCCTCAGTGCTTTGGGGTCTGCGGACCACGCCTAATCGGTCGACCGGGAGAACTCCATTCTTCTTGGTCTATGGAGCTGAAGCAGTCCTGCCGAGTGATCTTCTCCACAATGCTCCTCGAGTTGAACTTTACAACGAGGCTGAAGCTGAACAAGCGGCAGGACGCAGTTGACCTTTTAGAGGAAGAAAGGGAGATGGCTCTGATCCGATCGACCATCTATCAACAAGACCTGCGTCGCTTCCACGCCAGAAACGTGAAGAGTCGAGCCTTCCAGGAAGGAGATTTGGTTCTCTGAGTGGACCAGCAGAAACAACACAAGCTTGCTCATTCTTGGGAAGGACCCTTCATCGTCACCAAGGTTCTCCACAACGGAGCGTACCGTCTCTACAACGTCAAGCACAATATCGATGAGCCCCGAGCTTGGAACGCGGAGCTACTCCGTCCATTTTACACTTAAGTTGTCACTCGGATGAGTTGTAATAAAAGTACTTCTATAGTCCATGTTTTGCAAGATAATAGTGTCATAATATCTCCAATGATTCTTGTCACTTTTTATTTTGATCAGTAAAAATTCTCCCCTCAGTGGGTGACTTAGCCGCGAATCCGTTTCGCCTAAGTTTGTAAAAAATCCTTACCGAGTGGTGAGCCGGCCTCCCACTCGGGGGCTTAGCTGCGAATCTGTTTTGCCTAAGTTTTCATAAAATCCTACCGAGTGGTGAACCAGACTCCCACTCGGGGCTTAGCCGCGAATCCGTTTCGCCTAAGTTTGTAAAAATCCTTACCGAGTGGTGAGCCGGCCTTCCACTCGGGGGCTTAGCTGCGAATCTGTTTCGCCTAAGTTTTCATAAAATCCTACCGAGTGGTGAGCCAGACTCCCACTCGGGGGCTTAGCTGCAGTCCAAGTACTTGCCTAAGTTTCAAAAAATCCTACCGAGTGACAAGCCAAACTTTCACTCGGGGGCTTAGCTGCAGTCTAAGCACTCGCCTAAGTTCAAATACAACGTGCGCTCGCAAGGAGGACGAGGTGCAGGTTGACTGCGACCCTCTCCTTTGAGCTACGCCACAAGTACAATGTGCGGTCGCAAGGAGGACGAGGTGCATGTCGACTGCGACCCTCTCCTCTAAGCTACGCCACAAGTACAATGTGCGGTCGCAAGGAGGATGAGGCGCAGGTCGACTGCGGCCCTCTCCTCTAAGCTACGCCACAAGTACAACGTGAAAATCCTATCGAGTGAGGAGCAGACCTCCCACTCGGGGGCTTAGCTGCAGCCCAGTGCTCTCCTAAGTTATAAAAATCCTACCGAGTGAGGAGCAGACCTCCCACTCGGAGGCTTAGCTGCAGCCCAGTGCTCGCCTAAGTTATAAAAATCCTACCGAGTGAGGAGCAGACCTCCCACTCGGGGGCTTAGCTGCAGCCCAGTGCTCGCCTAAGTTATAAAAATCCTACCGAGTGAGGAGCAGACCTCCCACTCGGGATCTTAGCTGCAGCCCCATGCTCGCCTAAGTTACAAAAATCCTACCGAGTGGAGATCGCACCTCCCACTCGGGGGCTTAGCTGCAGCCCAGTACCTGCCTAAGTGAATTGAAGAATAAGTCGACTGCAGTAAGCATCTTGCTTTAAACCTGCAAAAGACATTTCAAGCCAAATGCAAGCATATTCAAACATCGAATCCAAGTTCAGATGGATACCTAAAGGAACCGAAAGTGCTCAGGCGCTAAGCCTGTTAAGGTTTATCGATTACAAAATCACTCGGCATACCGAGGCAAATTTAAAGTGTCGAGCTCAAAGAAGTTTTTACCCCTCCCGTGGAGGGTCGAAGGTCTTGACGAATTAATTGCCGAGGTCAATTCCGTCAGCAATCCGAGTGGCAGCAGCGATGAAGGTCTCCATGAAGGACCGGAAGTCGTGTTTCTTGGTGTTGGCCACCCGAAGAGCCGCCAGCTTGTCTTCTCGCGCATCCTTGCAGTGGACTCGAGCCAGACACAGAGCAACATCTGCACCGCACCTAGCAGAGGACTTTTTCCACTCCTGCACTCGACCAGGAACTATGTTTAGTCGAGCCATCAGAGACTCGAGGTCATTTTGGAGCGTCTCCCTGGGCCAGAGCGTAGTGTCAATGTGAGAAGTGGCGACCTTCAGCCTTGCAAGATAGTCAACGACAGCAGCAACGCGAGACTCAAGCCGGAACAGGTTCATGGCAAATTCATCGTTCACCGGAGAGTTGATGGGGTCTAGGTTTGGTTCCAGTCGACTAGTTTCCTCTTCAAAGTTTTGGCAAAATTCTGCAAGTACAATCACTGAGTCAAGGCAATGTTCGAATGGAAAGATCACTGTAAAAATGATTGTTTGACGCAAAGGATTACCTTCGAGCATGAGAAAAACTTCTTGGCAAGTCCACTCAGAAAGGCCTCCAGATCATTCTTCTTCCCAGTCAACTGACTAGCCTTGTCGTTCAGGGCAGCTTTGTCACTTTTCAGTCAACTGACCTCCTTGTTGGCAATCGCAAGAGCAGCTTTCAGATTAGTGTTCTCTTCTTCAAGCTTGGTGACCGAAGCTAGCTTCTCGTCAGCAAGCTTGGTCTTCTCAGCTAGCTCAAGGTCTTTTTTCTTCTGAGCCTCCTTCACTTTGCCTGCAAAGTTACAGTGAGACCAGATTTTGAAACAAATGAGGGACAAAAGCAGTCGTCGAGGCCTCACCAAATGTACCTTTGGTCTCCTCCTTCGCCTTCGTCAAATTCTCCTGGACCAGCTTCAGATCAAGCTCGAGCTGGATATGCTTTTCTCCAGCTCGGTATAACGAGCCGCCAGGTTGCAGGATTTCTACGAAGAACCAATCGACAAAATGTCAAAGATAATTCACTTCCGAGTGGATAAGAGAAAATCATGCGTTTCTAAGACTACAGCCGAATATAAACATTCGACCATAGTCTCGGGGATTACACCCGATGGGTGCACTCAGCGTGCCCCACTAGTTCTATTAAGATAGAGTCGACCATCGACCAAAAAAAAACAGATCGTATTCTTCAGATCGTAATCGATCGCCAGCATGCGACCACGCCTCGGGATTACACCCAAAGGGTGCACTCAGCGTGCTCCCACCGGTTTGAGAAATCCATTCGACATAGTCGAATGACGGAAGAACTTAATTATAAAGTTTATGGCGGCGCCAGCAATCGACCATAGCCTTGGGGATTACACCACGGGTGCACTCAGCGTGCCCCGCTAAACCGGAGTTTCAATCGACACACCCGGTGGGTGACTACTATGGATTCTCGAAAGAAAGATTTCCGGATAGCATATCCCTAATGTAACAAAGCGATGATTGATCGACCAACATTGCTTTGAAGAGCGTAATCGGCGCCGTAGGCTGCTGGCTTGCCTCCCGGATGGCCTTCACCGCTTCCATCATGACTCCGCCGGCGACGCTTCCTTTGCAAAGATCGGCTTGGTCCTCTCGGGACGAGTGTGTCGAGAAGAGGGAAGGCTGTGCGGCACTCGATGACGCTGGGTGAGCACTCGTCGCGCACCGCGAAGATACGGTGTGCCGAGTGGTGTTCTCCTCCTCCGCGACGAGTCTCGGTGCCGTCACATCTGAGCCACCTCGCCGGCAGACGCTTTCCTGCTCCTCCGTGCTTCAGCGGTTCCTCATCGCCGCCGCGCCGGGAGGGTGATAACGCCATTGGATGGAGCTGCGAAAAGAATCGAAATTAGATACCAAGAGCCAATCGACTAAAAACGGAATTAAGAGAGTGGTACCAGGTTTTGAGGTTGCAGCATCCTCCATCTCATGATCGTCACCCTGGCCGAGGTATCGGAAGTAGCAGACCGCAATTCCAAAAATCACCGGTTAACTCAAGAGTCGATCAAAGATAAACTCATATAAAACAAGAAGACTCAAGCAGCATTTTTACCCTGATATGTTGGGGATTGACACCTTCATCTTCGGCAGGACCTTGGTCGGCTTCGACGGTGCCACCCTGGATTGCTTCGGAGCCTTTTCAGTCGGCGCCGGAGAAGTGGTCCGAGGGCGCTTGGTCGATCAAGGCGACGATCGCAACCCCTTACCACGTTCAGTCGCAGGGTCATGGACAAGCTTCGACCGCCTTTCCGAGCGCGGTGGTGCGACCTCCTCCTCCTCCTCTTCTTCTTCCTCCTCATCCTCCTCCTCCTCCTCATCATCTTCAGCAGCATCCGAGTCCCACTCCTCCTGGCTTTCGCCCCCACTCGCTTCTCCCTTCTCAGTCGGAGTCTGTGCTCCATTGGCATCGAGTACAGTTCGGTGAGGGCCTATCAGGCATCAAGACAAAGATCAATCGACCAATTTGCGGCGAAAACGGAATAAGTATGGCAAGAATACAATTGGAGATAAAGTAAACACACCTTGTTTGGAATGCTGGAATTGTCGAGTGGTGGAATCCTCCTGGCTCCACGAGGGTTATCTTTGTTCCCAGTGACCGCCGCCATCCACCTCTCCAAATAAGGGCGCCATCGATCGCTTCAGATTGATCCGAGTTTCATCTTCGGTCCCGCAGTACAGCCACATGCAATGGCCTCGGTACTGAAGAGGCTGGATACGCCGCCTAAGGAAAACCTCCAGGAGATCCATACCCGTCACTCCTTCCCGAACTAACTGGACTACACGCTCCATCAACATCTTCACGTCGGCTTTCTCCTCCGGGAGCACCTTCAGAGAGGAAGGTTTGTTGGCTCGGTCCATGGTAAACGGAGGGAGACCACTCGACTGCCCCGGCGTGGACTCGTTCTGGCAGTAGAACCAAGTCGACTGCCAGCCTCTGACCGACCCAGGAAGGGTCATGGTTGGGAAGGTGCTCTTGTTCCTCATCTGGATCCCCAGACCTCCACACATCTGAATAACCTTGGTTTTGTCGTCATCTGGACTCGCCTTCTTCACGGTCTGAGAGCGACACGTGAATATATGCTTGAACAGACCCGGTCAAGGCGTCGGCAACCCGTAAAGTTCTCACACATGGACACAAAGGCAGCAAGGTAGGCGATAGAGTTCGAATTGAAGTGGTGGAGTTGCGCCCCAAAGAAGTTCAAGAAACCACGGAAGAAAACACTCAGCGGCAAAGAAAACCCACGGTCGACGTGGGTAGCCAGAAGAACACACTCACCCTCTTCCGGCTGGGGTTGCCACTCGTTCCCCGGGAGCCTTGCTGCTCCGTGGGGGATCAGACCGTCATTGGACATGTCGGTGAGATCCTTCTCAGTGATGGTCGACCGGATCCAATCTGCTTGGACCCAGCTATGCGGCAGACGAGATCTGGACGAAGACCCGCCCCGACTGGTTGTTCTCCCTTTCACCTTCCCCGCCGCTGACGCCTTCTTCGCGCGTTCCAGTGCTGCCGTCTTCTCCTTCACCATGGCTGCCGGTGAAGCGTACGAGGAGCGCTTGCGCGGAGGCGAGAGCGGCGCGGGGGCGGAGGCAGAGGGCGAGAGGAGAATGGAGAGATCTTGTTCAAAAGCCCTCGCCGGGCGCCTTTATAAGATCACTTCCGAGTGGATGACAGGTGGGCCAGGCGATCCAATCACATCCTCGAAACAATCGCGTGCACGCGATCTTCGAAGTGCAACTAATCCCTGTGGTTTTGGTAATTAATAACAACATATATATCATTGAACTAATTGTTTCTTGAGAATCATTTCAGAAAGTTCAGTGATATGGGTATGGCAATGACTAAAGATGTGGACCCCTCAAAATGCTAAGGAAAACATTGGCAAAAGCTCAAGACTCCATTTTTGGTTTAGTGATCCAAGATCACATTGAGTCTATAGGAAAGCCAATACTATTAAAAGGGGATGAGGTTATGATAATGATCTGGTTGCTCAAAGTGCTTAGTGATCTATCTCCCAAACCATCGACAATCTTTCATTCCAACATACACTCATAAGTAATCTCGGTCCCACCGATTCCATAAACTCAGTCACACCGAGATGAACCACCTCAGCCATATACCCAAACCCTAGAAATTTCGGATTTTCCGATTCCAAACTCGGTCTCACCGAAACTAGTGTTGCCAAGCTTCAGAACCTTCATCATCATATCGGTGTCACCGAGATGATAAAGTCGGTCCCACCGAGATTGGCAAACCCTAGTCTTTGGAAGAATCGGACTCACCGAGATTGTATTTTCGGTCCCACTGAAAATCCCAACGTTCACAAGATTTGAACTTTCGGTCTCACCGAGTTGTCAACTTCGGTCCGACCGAGATTGGTCAAATGTGTGTAGCAGTTGGATTTTGTGTGGAGGCTATAAATACCCTCCACCTCCTCTTCATTCGTGGAGAGAGCCATCGAAAAGAACTACCACTCCTACCTTACATTTACGAGAAGAAAACTACCTACCCTTGTGTTGAGATCAAGTTGCTCCACTCCCACCATATGAAACTTGATTTCTAGCCTTCCCAAGTTGCTTTCCACTCAATCCTTTCTTCCACCACAGCCAAATCAGTGAGGAGAGTTGAGTGTTGGGGAGATTATCATTTGAAGCACAAGAGCAAGGAGTTCATCATCAACAACACCATCTATTACCTTTTGGAGGGTGGTGCCTCCTAGATTGGTTAGGTGTCGCTTGGGAGCCTCCGTCGAGATGTGGAGTTGAACCAAGAAGTTTGTAAGGGCAAGGAGATCGCCTACTTCGTGAAGATCTACCCCGAGTAAGGCTAGTCCTCCGTGGGCGTATGCCATGATGGCATAGACAAGGTTGTTTCTTCGTGGACCCTTCGTGGGTGGAGCCCTCCGTGGACTCTCGCAGCCGTTACCCTCTGTGGGTTGAAGTCTCCGTCAACGTGGATTGACGATAGCACCACCTATCGGAACCACGAGAAAGATCTCCGTGTCTCCAAATTGCGTTTGCTCTTCTCCACCTCTTCTTTACTACATGTGCAATTTACTTTCCGCTGCCAATACTCTAGAATTGCATGTGTAGGGTGATACTTGACTTGATCATCATTGTGAACTTGCTAAAAACTTGTCCTAATCAAAAGGCTAAACTTTTATATTGTCAAGTAGTCTAATCACCCCCCTCTAGACATACTTTCGATCCTATAGATACGTGGCGAAAAAGGTGGCGCGGGAATCAAGGCGTATATGCCCTATCCCATCCGAACACCGCGGTCCGCCCCGCTTCGTGCGCTTCCCCAAATTTCGTATCCCGCAGAATCCGCGAACGGCAGATCAATCTGTCAGGCGCGAGATTTCCTGCGATCCGTCGCTCGGGAATTGTTGAGCTCAAAAGTTCACTCGACGAAAGAAAAGAATGGATCAAGGCGACTGAAGAAAAGTTTCTGATTGTCAACGAAGAGATTATTGGTCCAAGACGATACATATCCAGAATGCAAAAGCAGGTCGGAAATAATATCAACTGCTTCCTCACTCAAACCTCAATCCATTCGGGGGCTAATGATGAAGCCATGTACCTAGGGTAGGGTCATAGACCTGATCTAAGTACCCTACCCAAGGACACCCTTAGAAGAAACTACCGTCCAGTCGACCAAGAGGGACTTCACTCGACAGACTCGAAGGACTCGACCATGAAGACTCACTCGACCACCAGAAGGTCAAGAAGCACTCTGCATCATAGCGGTCAGTAATTAAGTAGACTTTATGGTATTTAGGACACTTTATGTGAGGCGTTACCAGTAACGCCTAGACTTAATGTACTTTAAACCCCACATTACTGAGGGCCGGAGGGGTCTGCCAGGCACTATATAAGCCACCCCCTCCTTAGTGTAAAGGGTTCGCACCCCTGTAATCCATACACACATAATCCACTCGACCGCCTCCGGGCTCCGAGACGTAGGGCTGTTACTTCCTCCGAGAAGGGCCTGAACTCGTACATCTCTTGTGTTTACAACTGCTCCATAGCTAGGACCTTGCCTCGCCATACCTACCCCCCACTCTACTGTCAGACTTAGAACCACGACACATACCCTTGTAGATCGCGAGCGGAAGCATTCAAGAGAACGGGGTTGATCGAGTCCAACACCTCGCCTACAAGCTCGAGCTGCCGCCTGACAGCCGCATCCACGACATCTTCCACGTTTTACAATTGAAGCCATTCACTCCCAACTACACGCCGGTCTTCGCCGAGCTGCCCAAGCCACCAGATTTGGCGACATGCAACGTTGAGCTGCTGGAGATCCTAGAGCGCTGCATGGTCAAGTGTGGCAACAGCGCCCTGGTCCAGGTTCGCATCCGTTGGTCTTCTCATGATGCCACTGTTGGGGAACGTAGTAGAATTTTTTTACGCATCACCAAGATCAATCTACGGGGTTGATGGAGCCGTGCTCGTCGTGATCCAAATCACCGATGATCCTAGCGCCGAACGGACGGCACCTCCGCGTTCAACACACGTACAGTTGGGGAAGACGTCTCCTCCTTCTTGATCCAACAAATGGTAATGAGAGGTTGATGGAGATCCAAAGACGACGACGGCGTGGTGGTGGGCGCAAGGTGATCTCGGCGAGGCTTCGCCAGCTCAGCGAGAGGGAGAGGTGTTACGAGGGAGAGGGAGGCGCCAGGGCTAGGGTGCGCAACCCTCCCTCCCCCCTCTTTACATAGGGGCCCTGGGGCGCCGCCCCTAGAGATCCCATCTCATGGGGGAGGCGGCCCGGGGGGGACTTGCCCCCAAGTCAGCTGGGCGCCCCCCCTAGGGTTTCCAACCCTAGGCGCAGGAGGCCCAGGCGCACCAGCCCACCAGGCTGGTTCCTTCCCACTTCAGCCCATGGGGCCCTCCGGATAGGTGGCCCCACCCGGTGGACCCCCGGGACCCTTCCGATGGTCCCGGTACGATACCGGTGAACCCCGAAACTTTCCCGGTGGCCGAAACTGGACTTCCTATATACAGATCTTCACCTTCGGACCATTCCGGAACTCCTCATGACATCTGGGATCTCATCCGGGACTGCGAACAACTTTCGGGTTACCGCATACTAATATCTCTACAACCCTAGCGTCACCGAACCTTAAGTGTGTAGACCCTACGGGTTCGGGAGACACGCAGACATGACCGAGACGACTCTCCGGCCAATAACCAATAGCGGGATCTGGATACCCATGTTGGCTCCCACATGTTCCACGATGATCTCATCGAATGAACCACGATGTCGAGGATTCAAGTAATCCCGTATACAATTCCCTTTGTCAATCGGTACGTTATTTGCCCGGGATTCGATCGTCGGTATCCCAATACCTCGTTCAATCTCGTTACCGGCAAGTCACTTTACTCGTACCGTAATGCATGATCCCGTGACCAACCACTTGGTCACACTGAGCTCATTATGATGATGCATTACCGAGTGGGCCCAGAGATACCTCTCCGTCATACGGAGTGACAAATCCCAGTCTCGATTCGTGTCAACCCAGCAGACGCTTTCGGAGATACCTGTAGTATACCTTTATAGCCACCTAGTTACGTTGTGACGTTTGGTACACCCAAAGCATTCTTACGGTATCCGGGAGTTACACGATCTCATGGTCTAAGGAAATGATACTTGACATTAGAAAAGCTCTAGCAAACGAACTACACGATCTTATGCTATGCTTAGGATTGGGTCTTTGTCCATCACATCATTCTCCCAATGATGTGATCCCGTTATCAATGACATCCAATGTCCATGGTCAGGAAACTGTAACCATCCATCGATAAACAAGCTAGTCAACTAGAGGCTCACTAGGGACATGTTGTGGTCTACGTATTCACACATGTATTACGATTTCCGGATAACACAATTATAGCATGAACAATAGACAATTATCATGAACAAGGAAATATAATAATAACCATTTTATTATTGCCTCTAAGGCATATTTCCAACAAGGATGACATCAATTTGCTCTTTCTATACCGTTGACTACAAGATCTCTAGTATAAGAGCCCGACTGAATGTTGTTTTTTAGCTGAATACAACCGTAAAGTACAACCCCTACAGAAAAAATCGGAGGACTTCAACCACCTGGTTGGATGGTCATTTTCGAGACCTACTCTTTACGCTGGTATCCCAGATTGCCCCCGTATCCATCTTATAAATAAAACACCCCACCCCACCTAGTTTTCGACAACCACGTACCCATATCTCCACTAATCCACATGCCCGCACCGCCAGAGCCAAGGACGGAGTGAAGCACTGGCGACAGGGGCGAGGGACCACGCCGCCGCCATCAATGACGAGGTGCCCTACTACCGCACAGGAGTGAGGTGCCGGCGACCACGACAAGTCAGGGCTGTTCCTGGGATTTTCGGGGCCGAGGGCAACACTAGAACCTGAGGGGCCCTTAATATAAATATTAAAATAATAAGTAACATATATATGTATATAAAAAAGAGTACAAAACATTAACTTTTTACATTATATAATCATTTCTATATTGCATTAACATTTTATTGAATAGTAAAAATATATAATTATGTGAACGTCTCTTATATTACATTAACATTTTGTAGTTGTCACAAACATATTTTTGAAATGCACAGCCATCTTTTAAATGTTACGAACATTTTGTTTCAATGCTATCAACATTTTTAAAGTTGTGCGCATATATTTTTTACAGTGATGGGCATTTTTTTAAAGGAGAGATTATATTTTTCAAATAAATAAATAAAATATGTTTCCATATCAGAAATAATAAAATATGAAAGTAACAAAACAATAAAAAAATGGCGCTGGAGAGGCGGCGTTCCAGCCTAGCTGGGC
Organism: Aegilops speltoides; assembly: GCA_021437245.1. NCBI lineage: Eukaryota > Viridiplantae > Streptophyta > Magnoliopsida > Poales > Poaceae > Aegilops > Aegilops speltoides. The sequence goes on along the minus strand of JAHHZJ010000638.1, from coordinate 33,122 downwards.
CAGCCCCTTGAGCCGCTCCCTCTTTTTTCTGAGTGAAATGGTGGCAAATTTTTTGAGGCAAGTAGTTTTACGGATTATCGTGGGGTTCTCTGAGCCCAGCAATCTCATGTATCCCAGTGCGGCAGTGCCCATTTCCCCTTACGGCCCATTTCCATCCTCATATATATCGTGGAGTACGTACATAGCTCTGAACTCAAATCCAAGGCGGTCAGTCTCAGCCGCCGCCACGCCTCTCGATCAAACCAGGACCAGATCCGAGCGGATCGCATGAGCAAGAGGCGAAAGAGGAGCAGCCTCGCCGCCGGCCGGCATCCCCTGCCCCAACGCCGCCGTGAAAACGAATGGTCAGCCCATCCCCCCTGCCTTCTATCCTATCCTAATTTCTCTTGTTTCTCTGACGATGCTCTAATTTATACGGGCAGGCGAGATTGGCCCAACCTGCCGACGGCACTCCTCGACGACATCACCGACCGGCTGCTCAGCCACGACGTGGCCGAGCACATCCGCCTCCGCGCCGCGTGCAAGGAATGGAGGAACTGCACCGCCGACCCGGGCGAGGGACGCAATCAACTGGACCCCCGCTTCCGCCCGCGCCGCTGGATCATGCTGTCCAACCGCACCGACGGCGACGGCCGCCGCTTCCTCAACCTCTCCACCGGCGCCAGCGCCCGCGTCGACCTCCCGGAGCTCTCCCGACACCACCTCGAGACCAGCACCGAGGGCCTCCTGCTCCTGCGCGACAAGGCGAGCCACGCCGTGCGCCTCCTCAACCCGCTCACCAGGGCCCTCACCGACCTCCCGCCAATCACCGAGGACCTTGGCGGCGCGTACGCGGTCTGGTCGGGGCCGTTCCAGTCCGCGGCGCGCATCATCTACGCCGGCGTGTCTGACGAGACCTCCCCATCGTCAGTCGTGCTCCTGATGGCTGACCGTCACCTTGGGCGTGCCATAGCCTACGCCAACCCTGGTGACCAGCGTTGGGCGGTGGTGGATGACGAGATGTGGAGGCCCGGCATCCCCATGTCATGTCGATTCTCGTCGGCCTCAACCATGCAGGGGCGCGTCTACTTTGCGACTGTCGAGGGGTACATAATACAGGTGAGGCTCTGCCCAGAGCCTCGTCTGGTGCCCGTGGTCGCGGACCAGCCCAACACCAAATACAACATGTTCTGCTACCTCGTCCCTCCCGATGACGACCACCGCCGCGGTGGTGGCATGCTCATGGTGCGCTACTACCTCAACCTCTATCACCTCAGCGATGAAGAGCGGAGAATCATGACGCGCAGGAGGAAGGCCAGGGACGTCATCAGGGTGGAGCACCTTGTGAAGGAGCACCGGTGGAACCTAATCCAGGTGTTTGAGGTGGATGTGGCCCGAAAGAGGCTTGTTCCGGTGAAGGACATTGGCCGGCACCGCGCCGTGTTGTCGGGGACGTGGCCTGCTTCTCCCTCTCGGCCAGGAGGTTTCCATGCGTGGCAGGGAACGCGATACACATGGGGGCGCTTGGGGCTCGCTGCCCTCCCGTCGGCGTGCGGTATCTGGCGGACAAGACTGCCGATCCGTCGTTTGTGTTCGCCACCGACGTGCCAGGGCTTCTAGACGATATATCAGTGAAACGGTACCGCCAGAGGATACCGGAGCTGAATCTACTGCCTCTTGCTCGCCCTTGTACACTCCAAGAGTACCTTGTCTGTTGCGCTGGCGTCCTTGGCGGTCTCAAAGACTAATTCAGACATCATCAGCAAGTTAATTAAGGGAAGCATGCATGTTGTCCCTCCGATCTGTTCACTTCTGCTTGTGTTGAATCAAAAAATCTGAAAGATGGACAGAGCATTGTAGTACGTATTCTACAAAACCACTTGTTGTTCTCTCTAAAATTCGAGCTGATGTTTTCTTAGAGATCTTGGTTGATTTCTACCTTGTGGTTCTGCAGGAAGTTATGAAGGATGAACATACAAGCTAGTCTAGAATTATGTAAAACCACCTGTGTTTTACATGTACATTTAAACCAATGTTTCAGTATTCTTTTTTTGAAATGCTAGATAATTCTAAACCTACATAGAAAATGCATATGAACCTGTGGCACTAATCCTTACAGTGGGAACCAAACTGAACACACAGACACGTTACTCGTGAGTAGTTCACGAATAATGACCTATATACATTTGCTTCTTCGTCCCAGAGTTCCAAGTGTACCAAATTCTGAATAATGCACTGTTAATTCCAGTGATTTGTTATATCTTTTGAAAAATATACATTCAATAACACTAGAACAGTTTGTAATTCATGCATACCAAGTTAAGAGGCGCTGAACGGAGATAACAGTTGATCCCTTGTACGACAAACAATGAAAGTGTCGAATTTATAGCTTCCAAACTCAGTGTGTCAGCAACATGTTTTTCGTCGAATATGCTCTCAGCAACATTAAAGTACAAAGATTATAGAAGGATCTAACTTTTAGACATTTTTGCTTAAACTACATGGCAATCCTTCTTTAGAAAAATGTAAGCAGCAATGGTAGAGTAACCGGAGCAATATGTATGCAATCAGATTTCAGAGGGAAAAAGATTCATAGATGAACCAAGCGAAATTAATTTTTTGATACTCAACACGGTGCCAACACATGTCAAGGTGAGCCCCCCTCTCTCTCTCTCTCTCTCTCTCTCTCTCTCTCTCTCTCTCTCTCTCTCTCTCTCTCTCTCTCTCTCTCTCTCTCTCTCTCTCTCTCTCTCTCTCTCTCTCTCTCTCTCTCTCTCTCTCTCTCTCTCTCTCTCTCTCTCTCTCTCTCTCTCTCTCTCTCTCTCTCTCTCTCTCTCTCTCTCTCTCTCTCTCTCTCTCTCTCTCTCTCTCTCTCTCTCTCTCTCTCTCTCTCTCTCTCTCTCTCTCTCTCTCTCTCTCTCTCTCTCTCTCTCTCTCTCTCTCTCTCTCTCTCTCTCTCTCTCTCTCTCTCTCTCTCTCTCTCTCTCTCTCTCTCTCTCTCTCTCTCTCTCTCTCTCTCTCTCTCTCTCTCTCTCTCTCTCTCTCTCTCTCTCTCTCTCTCTCTCTCTCTCTCTCTCTCTCTCTCTCTCTCTAGAATGAAGGCTCGCGAAGAGCCCGGCTTGGGGTGAACAATGCCATCAACCGGCCAGAAATTCAAACTCTGGATTACAACCTCGAAACAAACCAAATAGAAACTAGAGAAAAATGGCAAGATACAATGGCACCGGGAGCAGCTCACATGCAAGACATACAACAAACTAAAAAAAGATCAACAGGACACACCTAACTTGAAGATGACAAGGCGTCTTGCTTGCGCGAAGCCTACAAGAAGGGAAATGCCGGCGAAGGAGAGGAAGATCAGATGACCGAAAGGGCAACCGTTGCCACAACACCTGGGACCCTGACGGAAACACCACCAGCCAGATCCATCGTCGAAGAAGGCCCCTGCCTCCTCGCCTAGCTCGAAAGGCACCACACCGTCAACGAATGGACACGTTCACCCTAGAACCTGAATGAGTGGCATCGATGGCAGCCACATTATTGGGACCAGGCAGGCCCGACCTGCCATGGACTTCTCACCTAGAGCACAACATGACCAAAAACCAAGGACCCACGCATGCAAGAGGAGAGCTGCCAGAATGAACTAATGAACAACAGCCAGGGTCAATATCAAATTGAGGAGCTTATGCACAACTTACTCGCTGGAGTGACACTGCTGGAGATAATCCCTATCCCCTCCTCTCCAGTAGCCACAGGCACCGGAGTAGGATCACTACAGCCACACAGTGAGCACTCAAACATGGCCCAGACCAGGAGTACACCACCACCGCTGGAGTTATGTTGCTGCCGCTGACACCCACCACACACATCACAGCGAAGTCCAACTTCCCACCTTGCTCCCAAAGTAGCGCCTTTAAGAAGGATACGGTGCCAAGGGCGCCGCCACCGCCCAACAGCGTTGGGGTTTTCACCCGGGAGGCACAAGGGGGGAAGGGGTGGGGAAGATATACCTGACAGATGCCTCCAGGGAGGTGCACGGCGCCCGCGGGCGTCGCCACCGTCACAGCCAGCAGGGCTGGCTAGGGATTTCTCCTGTCTATATTCCCGTCACCGCTCCCACCCGGCGGAAAACCGGCGTCCAGGACGGAGCAGGCCAGAGCTGGGGGAAGGGACTTGCCGAATTCGCAATGAGGTGGAAGGCGGCGGATCTGGTCGCCGCCACCGCATACAGCTTGCATCCACCGGATAGCTCGCCGTCCACACGGCCGAGGGCACCGGCCCGTATCTGTGCCACCATGCGTCGAGGATCTGGTGGCGCCAATCTAGTAGGGGCCGTCGGCCCGGGTCCTGAGGCTCCCCACAAGCGATGCAGGGCAGCAAACGAGGCCCCGCCGCCACCTTCATTAGCAGCGCCCCGGACAAGGCCGGGGGCTGCCTCAGGCGGCGGCGAGGGGAGGTCGAGAGGGGAAGAAGACGGCGGCGGGGCAAGGTTTTCGGCCGTCGTGTCTGAAGGAAATATGCCCTAGAGGCAATAATAAAGTTATTATTTATTTCCTCATATCATGATAAATGTTTATTATTCATGCTAGAATTGTATTACCCAGAAACATAATACATGTGTGAATACATAGACAAACATAGTGTCACTAGTATGCCTCTACTTGACTAGCTCATGAATCAAAGATGGTTAAGTTTCCTAACCATAGACATGAGTTGTCATTTGATTAACGGGATCAGATCATTAGGAGAATGAGGTGATTGACTTGACCCATTCCGTTAGCTTAGCACTTGAACATTTTGTGTGTTGCTATTGCTTTGACTTATACATGTTCCTATGACTATGAGATTATGTAACTCCCGTTTACCGGAGGAACACTTTGTGTGCTACCAAACGTCACAACGTAACTCGGTGATTATAAAGGTGCTCTACAGGTGTCTCCGAAGGTGCTTGTTGAAAGCACATTTGCTCCCTGGGTGGTTTTGGTAATTAATGACAACATACTTTGTGGTTGGACTAATGCTTTTATCAAGTATGTTTCAGAAATTCAATCACATTGGCATGGCAAAAGGATGAAGAGGTGGACCCTCAAAATGCTAAGGCAAGCATTGGCAAAAGCTCAAGACTCCACTTTTGGTTTAGTGATCCAAGATCACATTGAGTCCATAGGAAAGCCAATACTATTAAAAGGGATGAGGTTATGATGATGATCTGGTTGCTCAAGTGCTTAGTGATACATCTCCTAAACTATCGACAACTTTCACCGCCATATACACTCATAAGTAATCTCGGTCCCACCGATTTTCCAAACTCAGTCACACCGAGATGAACCACCTCACCATAAAGCCAAACCCTAGAAAACTCGGATTTTCCGATTACGAACTCGGTCTCACCGAAAAATGAGTTATAAGCTTCAGAACATACATCATCAAATCGGTGTCACCGAGATGATGAAGTCGATCCCACCAAATTGGCATGCTCTTGTCATTGCATGAATCGGACTAACCGAGATTGTATTTTCGGTCCCACGAAAATCCCAACGTTCACATTATTTGAACTATCGGTCTCACCGAGTTGTCAACTTCGGTCCCACCGAGATTGGTCAAATGTGTGTAGCGGTTGGATTTTGTGTGGAGGCTATAAATACCCTCCACCCTCTCTTCATTCGTGGAGAGAGCCATCGAAAGAACTACCACTCCTACCTTACATTTACGAGAAGAGAACTACCTACCCTTGTGTTGAGATCAAGTTGCTCCACTCCCATCATATGAAGCTTGATCTCTAGCCTTCCCAAGTTGCTTTCCACTCAATCCTTTCTTCCACCACAGCCAAATCGGTGAGGAGAGTTGAGTGTTGGGGAGATTATCATTTGAAGCACAAGAGCAAGGAGTTCATCATCATCTACAACATCTATTACCTTTTGGAGGTGGTGCCTCCTAGATTGGTTAGGTGTCGCTTGGGAGCCTCCGTCGAGATGTGGAGTTGAACCAAGAAGTTTGTAAGGGCAAGGAGATCGCCTACTTCGTGAAGATCTACCCCGAGTAAGGCTAGCCCTCCGTGGGCGTGAGCCATGATGGAATAGACAAGGTTGCTTCTTCGTGGACCCTTCGTGGGTGGAGCCCTCCGTGGACTCTCGCAGCCGTTACCCTCCGTGGGTTGAAGTCTCCATCAGCGTGGAAGTGCGATAGCACCACCTATCGGAACCACGAGAAAAATCACCGCGTCTCCAAATTGCGTTTGATCTTCTCCACTTCTCTTTACTACTTGTGCAATTTACTTTCCGCTGCCCATACTCTAGAATTGCATGTGTATTGTGCTACTTGACTTGTGTGTGTTATGCAAAATCTGCCAAAATCTGTCCTTGATAAAAGACTGAATTTTTATCTTGTCGAGTAGTCTAATCACCCCCCTCTAGACACTCTCACCTTCTTCGATCCTACAAGTGGTATCAGAGCTTTGGTCTCCATTGCTTTGGTTTATACACCATTGGAGGAAGATGGACGTGTCTACGTTTGGGAGTGTTAGCCATAGAGTGCCTATTCTTAATGGAGTGTCCTATAACTCGTGGAGGATTGAAATGCTTATTATCTTTAAAACTTACAACTTGCACAAATATGTTGAGACCCCTATGTGCCTCCATTTGACCCTTGCACCCTACCATGGATGAAGAGCTTGATTTGCTTCGTAACCTTAGAACTGTAAATCTTATCATTAGAGGTTACCCGATAACTTGCTTAAGCTCGTCACAAACTTTGAGTGCGCCTATGCTATGTGGAAGTTCTTGGAAGAACTTTATCCGGACTGCTCTTTGAGAGGTCTTGATGAAATTCTATACAAGACTATTGAATTTGATATGATCGCCCCAATGATCCCAACTTTGATAAATGCTTCTTTGAGCTTCGTGATCTTATGAAAAGAAGGGTGATCCGGTCTTATCAATGTTCTAATTAGAAATGCTCTTGTATTGCATTCCGATGATTATTGTCACATTGACAAAACTAATGCAAGTAGTTATCAAATTGACCTAGGTGTTGATGATGAACAATCTATGGGTCAATATGATGATGAGCATGAGCATGATGATGATTACTCCGATTCGGACACCGAGCTAGACAAGATCATGAAGAGTCTCAATCTTATGGCAAATCTGAGAGACTACATATCCGGCGGAAAAGAGTGGATTCTTGATAGTGGATGCACCGACCACATGACCGGAGACAAAGACATGTTTCGAGAGCTTGCAAAGAACGATGGTCCACGCAAGTATGTAACTTTTGGAGACAACTCCAAGGGTAAGGTACTTGGCCTTGGTAAGGTGGCCATATCTCATGATAGCTCTATTCAGAATGTCATGCTTGTAGAATCACTTGGATACAATTTACTTTCCGTGTCTAGATTAGCTGACTTTGGATTCAATGTGCTATTCACCGAAGTAGATTGCCAAGTCTTTCGTCGTGACAATCATAACATGGCATTTACCGGTATCCGTAGAGGTGATCTATATATTGTTGATTTCACTAAGAAAGCCCAACCTAGAGCTTGCTTCATTGCTAGATCCGCTAAAGGTTGGTTATGGCATAGAAGGCTTGGACATGTTGGTATGCGTAATCTAGACAAGCTGATCAAAGGTGATCATATTCTTGGCATTAAAGATGTTCTCTTTGACAAAGATAGACTTTGTAGTGCTTGTCAAGCAGGAAAACAAGTAGGTGGAAGTCATCCCGTGAAGAACATCATGACCACAAGGAGACCGCTCGAGCTTCTTCATATGGATATCTTCGGTCCCAATGCTTACAAAAGCCTTGGTGGTAACTCCTTTGGTCTAGTTATAGTTGATGATTATTCCAGATTTACGTGGGTATTTTTCCTTGATGACAAATCACAGGTTCAGAGAATCTTCAAAACCTTTGCCAGAAAGGCCCAAAATCAATTTGAGGTGAAGATCAAGAAAGTTCGGAGTGACAATGGAACGGAGTTCAAGAATGCCAATGTAGACTCTTTTCTCGATGAGGAAGGGATTCTACATGAGTTCTCGGCTACGTACACTCCTCAACAAAATGGAGTTGTTGAGAGGAAGAACCAAACGCTAATTGAGATGGCGAGAATGATGCTTGATGAATACAAGACACCGAAGCATTTCTGGGGGGAAGCGGTCGAGACAGCTTGTCATGCTATCAACAGGCTTTATCTTCATAAGCTCCTCGGCAAGACATCATACGAGCTCCTCACCGGTAACAAACCCCAAGTGGGATACTTTCGTGTCTTTGGTTCGAAATGCTATATCCTTGATAAGCATCGTCGGTCTAAATTTGCCCTAAAACTCATGAAGGCTTTTTCTTGGTTATGGATCAAACTCCCACACCTACCGTGTCTACAACAATTTCACCGAAAGGTTGAAGAGGCGGTGACGTGAAGTTTGATGAATCTAATGGCTCATAAGTAGAGCAAATGCCTATTGATGTAGGAGACAAGGACCCATCGGAAGCCATCCAAGATTTATCTATTGGAAAGATCCGTCCCATGGAAGTGAAGGAGAGTACCTCATCTACATATGTGGAGCCCCCTACCTCAAGGCAACATGGAGGCCTCCACAAGTGAAACTCACCAAGATGAGGAAGTGCAACAAGAAGATCCACCACAACCTCCTTCTCCACCGCCTCAAGACAACACCAACAACAATGAAGAAGAAGAAGAGGAAGATGAAGATGATGAGGAAGCTCAGCCACAACCTCAACAAAAGCTATCCCGAGTCTGAGCAAGAGTCAAGAAAAATCATCCCGTGGAACAAATGATGAACGACATCAACTCTGGGAGAATTACTCGCTCTAAAACTCGCTTAGCTAACTTTTGTGAGCATTACTCATTTATCTCTAGTATTGAACCTATGAAGGTAGAAGAAGCACTTGAAGACCGGATTGGGTGAGCGCTATGCACGAAGAGCTACACAACCGAGAGGAACAAGGTATGGACTTTGGTAGAAAGCCCAAGGATGATCAAAGCGTCATTGGAACCAAATGGGTGTTTGAACAAGCAAGATGAAGATGGACAAGTCATCCGCAACAAGGCTCGTCTCGTAGCTCAAGGTTACACACAAGTCGAAGGTATGGACTATGGTGAGACCTATGCCCCCGTTGCTAGACTTGAGTCCATTCGCATTCTTCTTGCTTATGCCAACCACCATGATATTACTCTCTATCAAATGGATATCAAAAGTGCTTTCCTAAATGGTGAAATAGAGGAGGAAGTATTTGTGAAACAACCTCCGGTTGTGAATCCCAAAAGCCTAATCATGTTTACAAGTTGCACAAAGCTCTTTATGGTCTTAAACAAGCTCCTAGAGCTTGGTACAAATGCTTGACTAGCTTTCTTCTTGAAAAAGGCTTTGAGATTGGAAAAATAGACTCAACGCTGTTCACGAAAAGGGTTGATTGTGAACTATTTGTGTGCCAAATATATGTAGATGATATTATCTTTGGTTCAACTAACCCTCATTTTAGCGAGAAGTTTGGAAAGCTCATGTCGGAGAAGTATGAGATGTCCATGATGAGTGAACTCAAATTCTTCCTTGGGTTGCAAATCAAGCAATCTAAGGAGGGTACCTTTGTCTCACAAACAAAGTACACCAAGGATCTCTTCAAGAAGTTCAACATGCAAGAAAGCAAGGTATGAGAACCCCATGCCTACAAGTGGACATAATGACTTGACAAAAGATGGAGAACCCGTTGATCAAAAGGTTTACCGATCTATGATTGGTTCTCTACTATATCTTTGTGCTTCTCGTCGACATAATGTTGAGTGTATGCATGTGTGCTCGATATCAAGCTGCCCTAAAGAATGTCATCTTAAAGCTGTTAAAAGGATTGTGAGATATTTGATACACACACCAAACTTTGGCATTTGGTATCCTAAGAGGGCCTCTTTCGACCTTGTTGGCTATTCCGACTCGGACTATGCGGTGACAGGTTGATAGAAAGTCAACTTCGGTGCGTGTCAATTCCTTGGTCGATCCCTTGTATCTTGGTCCTCCAAGAAACAAAATTCGTATCATTATCCACTTCCAAGCGGAATATATTGCTGCTGGTTCGTGTTGTGCTCAATTACTATGGATGACACAAGCGCTTAAGGATTATGGGATACATGTGAGACATGTTCCTTGCTTTGTGACAATGAGAGTGCGATTAAAATTGGACACAATCCATTGCAACACTCTCGAGCGAAACATATTGAAGTTCGTCACCATTTTATTCGTGATCACATTGCCAAGGGTGACATCAATCTTAAGCATGTTCGTCTTGACAAACAACTTGCGATATCTTTACAAAACCTCTTGATGAGAAGGTGTTTTGTCGCTTAAGGAGTGAGTTGAACATCATTGATGCTTCAAACTTGGAGTAAGAACTCCATTGATGCATGCAAGGCATGAGCCTACTTGGCTAATCCTTGATATTTCTCTTATGATGATGATCATATGTCTTGGACACATTTGCCTCCTTGTATTGCATCTAACTCCTTGCAGGTACTTGGATGATCTACATTCCACAAGATTACCACACACTCAAATCATGAGTAATGTTGACATTGACCAAGTATCTAGCCCTTTGGGATGTTGAGTTCAAGGAACAAAATTCCACATATCCTTTTTGACACCTTATACATCTAGTATTTCACTCTTGTCATCTTGGATATCCTTGAGTATTTCCTTGCTTGCCTAACCCATGTAGGAAGATGAACTACACAAGTGGAAATGGCGCTCCGACTTCACATTCAATGAGCACCTACATCAAGTTCACCTACATGAACAAAGCAACAACAAGCCCAAGGTATGTTCTTCACATCTTTAAGGAGCTTTGCTCAAAGACATGAGTACAAGCAGCTTCATAAGATGTGATCACATCGAATGCTTAATCGAAAAATGGCAACCCCATTTTGAGCTTAAACGATGAGTATGACCTATGATCAAATGTCCTCATTTGACTCCTAAGTCAATATACTCAAACATAGGTGACCTTGTCGCCGACCCTTATCTAGATGAAGTACATATGTTTTGGAGTCATTCTATTTTCTCTTATGTTCTCTCATTGAGTTTTCATTAAAAAAAACTTCATCTAGGAATCTTTTCATTTCTATTCTTCTGTCTCTGTGAATATCCTTTTGGCTCTGATCAATTCCTTGAAAATCATTCACAAATTCATTGCAAATCCTTTGAAACATTCCTCGCAAAGTGAGCTGAATTATTTCTGTATTTCCTTGGAATTAAACTCGGCGTCACCGATTTAATTATTTCGGTCTAACCGAAAAGGATCTGCCCTAAGTCCCTGACTTTCGGACTCACCGATCCATCTTAATTCGGTGTCACCGATTTATTTCCTCCAGGATATCATCTTCTGCAGCTCCACTCAATGATTCTCTATGCATGTTCCTTTTTGCCCCGTTGTGATTCTTAAGGGTCCCACTTCTTTCCTTCCATCTTTCCTGACCTTCCTAGTTTACTGTCCTTTTCGGCACTTGATGTCAAAGGGGGAGAAGACTTAGGGGGAGAAGAGAAGATTTAGGGGGAGAAGAAGAGCAATCTTACCTTAAGGGGGAGAGAATCACATCAAAGCTTTGCCGTGTTTCACATTGGACATTACAATTGGCATTATTCTCAATTGGCATCATTCTTTTGATTTTGCTCTTTCCATCAAATCCCTTGATCTGAGAAAACTCAAAGGGAGAGGAATCTTCACAATTGATATCTTATGGAAAGCAAAATCTCTCAGAGTTCATTGAAAATCTTTTAGTTTCAGGAGACATGTTTGCTGATTCAAGCTTGTGCTCAATATGAGACACTCTTTATACATGTCATCCCTGGCTTGGTACTCTTTATGTTCTTGCAGTTGGTTGAAGAAATACTCTTGTGTTATCTAACCTTGTTTTCCCAAGTTTATCTCTTCAGGTACAATGCCAAGGAACCTCAAGGTAAGTATATGCACCTTGCAGAATGTGCATGATGGTGACTTGCTTGTGAATACTTGTTTGCAAGAAATCACCATGCACATATGCATTATCACTCACTTCTTTTCATCTGCTCTGATGCATATAGCCAAGCTGCATGTAGCACATCTTGCTTTTCTCTCTTGTGTGCTTGTGGTAGTCCAAAACCATAATTTATGAAAATCTTGCACACTTGTAAGGGGAGCCTGTGTACTACATGTTTGTCAAAGCTTTCGTGATAATTCTGTCTTTCTTTCAGTAAGCTTTGATGTCTTGTTTTGTGTGTTGCCATCAATTACCAAAAAGGGGGAGATTGAAAGCACATTTGCTCCCTGGTGGTTTTGGTAATTAATGACAACATACTTTGTGGTTGGACTAATGCTTTTATCAAGTATGTTTCAGGAAATTCAATCACATTGGCATGGCAAAAGGATGAAGAGGTGGACCCTCAAAATGCTAAGGCAAGCATTGGCAAAAGCTCAAGACTCCACTTTTGGTTTAGTGATCCAAGATCACATTGAGTCCATAGGAAAGCCAATACTATTAAAGGGGATGAGGTTATGATGATGATCTGGTTGCTCAAGTGCTTAGTGATACATCTCCTAAACTATCAACAACTTTCACCGCCATATACACTCATAAGTAATCTCGGTCCCACCGATTTTCCAAACTCAGTCACCGAGATGAACCACCTCAGCCATAAAGCCAAACCCTAGAAAACTCGGATTTTCCGATTCGAACTCGGTCTCACCGAAAATGAGTTGCCAAGCTTCACATGCCCATACATCATCAAATCGGTGTCACCAAGATGATGAAGTCGGTCCCACCAAACTGGCCTGCTCTTGTCATTGCACGAATCGGACTAACCGAGATTGTATTTTCGGTCCCACGAAAATCCCAACATTCACATTATTTGAACTATCGGTCTCACCGAGTTGTCAACTTCGGTCCCACCGAGATTGGTCAAATGTGTGTAGCAGTTGGATTTTGTGTGGAGGCTATAAATACCCTCCACCCCTCTTCATTCGTGGAGAGAGCCATCGAAAGAACTACCACTCCTACCTTACATTTCTGAGAAGAGAACTACCTACCCTTGTGTTGAGATCAAGTTGCTCCACTCCCATCATATGAAGCTTGATTTCTAGCCTTCCCAAGTTGCTTTCCACTCAATCCTTTCTTCCACCACAGCCAAATCAGTGAGGAGAGTTGAGTGTTGGGGAGATTATCATTTGAAGCACAAGAGCAAGGAGTTCATCATCATCTACAACATATATTACCTTTTGGAGGGTGGTGCCTCCTAGATTGGTTAGGTGTCGCTTGGGAGCCTCCGTCGAGATGTGGAGTTGAACCAAGAAGTTTGTAAGGGCAAGGAGATCGCCTACTTCGTGAAGATCTACCCCGAGTAAGGCTAGCCCTCCGTGGGCGTGAGCCATGATGGAATAGACAAGGTTGCTTCTTCGTGGACCCTTCGTGGGTGGAGCCCTCCGTGGACTCTCGCAGCCGTTACCCTCCGTGGGTTGAAGTCTCCATCAGCGTGGAAATGCGATAGCACCACCTATCGGAACCACGAGAAAAATCACCGCGTCTCCAAATTGCGTTTGATCTTCTCCACTTCTCTTTACTACTTGTGCAATTTACTTTCCGCTGCCCATACTCTAGAATTGCATGTGTAGTGTGCTACTTGACTTGTGTGTGTTATGCAAAATCTGCCAAAATCTGTCCTTGATAAAAGACTGAATTTTTATCTTGTCGAGTAGTCTAATCACCCCCCCTCTAGACACTCTCACCTTCTTCGATCCTACACTTGTTGAGTTGATGTATTTCGAGATTAGGATTTGTCACTCCGATTGTCGGAGAGGTATCTCTGGGCCCTCTTGTTGGAAATATTCCCTAGAGACAATAATAAATTAGTTATTATTATTATATTTCCTTGTTCACGATAATCGTTTATTATTCATGCTATAATTGTATTGATAGGAAACTCAGGTACATGTGTGGGTACATAGACAACACCATGTCCCTAGTAAGCCTCTAGTTGACTAGCTCGTTGATCAATAGATGGTTACGGTTTCCTGACCATGGACATTGGATGTCGTTGATAACGGGATCACATCATTAGGAGAATGATGTGATGGACAAGACCCAATCCTAAGCCTAGCACAAAGATCGTGTAGTTCATATGCTAAAGCTTTTCTAATGTCAAGTATCATTTCCTTAGACCATGAGATTGTGCAACTCCCACTAGTAGAAAACCACCCATTAGACCCGGTTCGTAAGGGCCTTTAGTCCCGGTTCATGAACCGGGACTAATGGGTCGTTACTAATGCCTCCACCCATTAGTCCCGGTTCAAACACGAACCGGGACCAATGAGCCTCCACGTGGCCCCATCTTGCCGAGCCCGGTCGGGGGCCTTTGGTCCCGGTTGGTGGCTCAACCAGACGAGAAGGCATCCACGCGTCTGCATTCCAAAGGGCTGGGTTTTTTTGAAGGAGGGGTTGGGGTTTAATTTAGGTGTTTCAGTATATTGTGTTAGCTAGCTAATTAATAGAGAGAAGTGTCCTCTCTTATGTCCGTGCTTGGTCGGCGCTTCGTAGTATATATACATAAGTGATCGAGAGAACCATTGATCTGAAAATTAGTCATGCATACCGAGAGAAGATCGATCGACCTCTCCTTCTCCGAGAGATTGGTCGAACAAGTTTTTACTGGCTACATACATGTATAAGATCTCTTAATTACAAACCACTAGCATTTGAAATGAAGTTCCACATGGTATTCTCCGGCTTTCTTGATGGCGTGTTCAAGAAAGAATCCCGCCAATTCCTCTTGAATTGCTTTCATGCGATCTGGTTCTAGGAGTTTATCCCGATCTGCCACGTCTAATTAATTTGAAGAAGGGGTTAATTAATACATATATATGAATGAAACTCAACGAAATGATGGTGTAATAAAATGAAATTGTGAATATTATTGCTTACGCACTTCATATTGTCTTCTAGAGTAGCCCGCTTGTTTTTCAAAGTCGCGTTGTGGATGAACTACTTTACGTAGTATACACGTAAATCATTCCTTCCTCCTGCCACAAGCACTTTCACGAGAAATAGAGGTCAATCAAACGATAATGAAGCATTATATAAATGGCATTGATGAAAGTATAGCTATAGAATCAGCGGAGATCTTGTGCGTAGTAGTACTTATTGTTGGAAATATGCCCTAGAGGCAATAATAAAAGTATTATTATATTTCAATATTCATGATAATTGTCTTTTGTTCATGCTATAAGCTGTATTATCCGGAAATCGTAATACGTGTGAGCACAAAGACCACAATATGTCCCTAGTGAGCCTCTAGTTGACTAGCTCGTTGTGATCAATAGATAGTCATGGTTTCTGACTATGGACATTGGATGTCGTTGATAACGGGATCACATCATTAGGAGAATGATGTGATGGACAAGACAATCATAAGCATAGCATGAAAGATCGTATAGTTCGTTTGCTAGAAGCTTTGCCAATGTCAAGTATCTCTTCCTTCGACCATGAGATCGTGTAACTCCGGTTACCGTAGGAGTGCCTTGGGTGTATCAAGCGTCCTGGCGTGGCGGGTGACTATAAAGGTGCATTACGGTATCTCGAAAGTATCTGTTGGGTTGACATGGATCGAGGCGGGATTTGTCACTCCGTATGACGGAGAGGTATCTCTGGGCCCACTCGGTAATGCATCATCATAATGAGCTCAAAGGTGACCAAGGTGTTGTACGGGATCATGCATTACTGATGCGAGTAAAGTGACTTGCCGTAACGAGGCCGAACAAGGTATTGGGATACCGACGATCGAGTCTCGGGCAAATAACGTACCGATTGACAAAGGAATTGCATACGAGGTTTGATCGAATCCTCGACATCGTGGTTCAACCGATGAAATCATCGAGGAGCATGTAGGAGCCAACATGGGTATCGGACCCGCTGTTGGTTATTGCCCGAGAGTCGTCTCGGTCATGTCTGCGTGTCTCCCGAGCCGTAGGGTCTACACACTAAGGTTCGGTGGCGCTAGGGTTAGAAGGAAGACTAGTATGTGAATACGAATGTTGTTGAGTCCGGATGAGATCCCGGACGTCACGAGGAGTTCGGAAGGGTCCGGAGGTAAAGAATAATATATAGGAAGTGGTGATTCGCCATCGGGAAAGTTTGGGGTCTCCGGTAAAATCTGGGACCACCGGAAGGGTCGAGGTCCACCGGTGGGGCCACCTATCCGGAGGGCCCCATGGGCCAAGGGGAAGGAACCAGCCCACAGGGGCTGGTGCACCCCTAGGCCCACCCCTAGCCTAGGGTTGAAACCCTAGGGGTGGGGCGCCCACCGGCAGGGGCACTCCACCCCCTTGGCCGCCGCCCCACGGAGATTGGATCTCCAGGGCCGCCATCCTGGGGCCTATATAAAGGGGGGAGGGAGGGGCTGCTGTACCAACTCCCAAGGCGCAGCCCTCCCTCCCAACACATCTCCTCCTCCGTAAGAGCTCGTGAAGCCTCGCCGAGATCTTGCTTCTCCACCATCACCACGCCGTCGTCTTTGCGGTGGAGCTGTCTTCCTCAACCTCTCCTTCCCCTTGCTGGATCAAGAAGGAGGAGGCGTCGCTCGTCCCGTCGTGTGTTGAGCAGCGGAGGTGCTGTCCGTTCAGCACTTAGACATCGGTGATCTGGATCACGTTCGAGTCGACTCCATCATCACCTTGCAAGCTTCCGCACGCGATCTACAAGTGGTATGTAGATGCAAACTCTCTCCGTTACTCGTTGCTTAGATGAACTCATAGATGGATCTTGGTGAAGCCGTAGGAAAAATTTTAATTTTCTGCAACGTTCCCCAACAAAGGCATCATGAGCTAGGTCTATCGTAGTTCTCTAATGCACGAGTAGAACACAATTTGTTGTGGGCGTTGATCTTGTCATCTTACTTGCCTCTACTAGTCTTTTCTTGCTCAGCGGTATTGTGGGATGAAGCGGCCGGACCAACCTTACGTATGCTTCGTGAGACCGGTTCCACCGGTGACATGCACTAGTTGCATAAGGTGGCTGGCGGTGTCTGTCTCCCACTTTAGTTGGAGCGGATTCGATGAACGAGGCCCTTATGAAGGGTAAATAGAAGTTGACAAAATCACGTTGTGGTGATTCGTAGGTAAGAAAACGTTCTTGCTAGAACCCAATCGCAGCCACGTAAAAGATGCAACAACAATTAGAGGGCGTCTAACTTGTTTTTGCAGCGATTGATCATGTGATGTGATATGGCGAAGTTGTGATGAATGATGAATTGTGATGTATGAGATCATGTTCTTGTAATAGGATTCACGACTTGCATGTCGATGAGTATGACAACCGCAGAATATAGGAGTTGTCTTTAATTTTTGTATGACCTGCGTGTCATTGAAGAGCGCCATGTAAACTACTTTACTTCATTACTAAGCGCGTTAGTCATAGAAGTAGAAGTAGTCGTTAGCGTGACAACTTCATGAAGACACGATGATGGAGATCATGATGATGGAGATCATGGTGTCAAGCCGTGACAAGATGATCATGGAGCCGAAGATGGAGATCAATGGAGCTTGATGATATTGGCCATATCATGTCACAACTATATAATTGCATGTGATGTTTATTATGTTTATGCATCTTGTTTACTTAGGACGAGGTAGTAAATAAGATGATCCTTACAAAATTTCAAGAAGTGTTCCCCCTAGCGTGCACCGTTGCTACAGTTCGTCGTTTCTAAGCACCACGTGATGATCGGTGTGATGGATCCTTACGTTCACATACAACGGGTGTAAGACAGTTTTACACAAATAAAACACTTAGGGTTAACTTGCGAGCCTAGCATGTGCGGACATGGCCTCGAACACGGAGACCGAAAGGTCGAACACGAGTCGTATGGAAGATACGATCAACATGAAGATGTTCACCGACGATGACTAGTCCGTCTCACGTGATGATCGGACACGGGCTAATCGACTCGGATCGTGTAACACTTAGATGACTAGAGGGATGTCTAATCTAAGTGGGAGTTCATAATTTTGATTTGAACTTTATTATCATGAACTTAGTCTAAAAACCTTTGCAAACATGTCTTGTAGATCAATGGCCAACGCTAATGTCAACATGAACTTCAACGCGTTCCTAGAAAACCAAGCTGAAAGATGATGGCAGCAACTATACGGATGGGTCCGGAACACGAGATCATCCTCATAGCTGCCAAGAAACAATATGTCCTAGGAGCACCGTTAGGTGACCCACATTCTCCCAAAGACCAAGGCGATTTGAGCGTCTGGCGGACTCGTTCGATGATTACTCCCTCGTTCGATGCGGCATGCTCTACAGCTTAGAACCGGGGCTCCAAAAGCGTTTTGAGCATCACGGAGCATATGAGATGTTGAAGAGCTGAAACTAGTTTTCCAAGCTCATGCCGGGTCGAGAGATATGATGTCTCGACAAGTTCTCTGATTGTAAGATGGAGGAAAACAGTTACATCGGTGAGCACATCCTCGAAGATGTCAGGTTGCACAACCGTATGACCCAGCTAAACATTAACCTCCCGGATGAGGCGGTCATTGACAGAATCCTCGATCGCTTCCACCAAGCTACAAGAGCTTTGTGATGAACTACAACATGCAAGGGATGGTGAAGACCATTCTGAAGTGTACTCAATCTTCAAGTCGCAGAGGCTGAAATCAAGAAAGAACATCAAGTGTTGATGGTCAATAAGACCACTAAGTTCAAGAAGGGCAAGGGAAGAAGAACTTCAAGAAGGGCGGCAAGGATGTTGCCGCCCCGATAAGCTTGTTGCGGGAAGAAGTCAAAGAATGGACCCAAGCACGAGGCCGAGTGCTTTTATTGCAAGGGAAGGGTCCTTTGGGCGGAACTGCCCCAAATACTTAGCGGATAAGAAGGCCGGCAACACCAAAGGTATATTTGATATACATGTAATTGATGTGTACCTTACCGATTACTCGTAGTAACTCCCGGTATTTGATACGGTGCCGTTGCTCATATTTGTAACTCACAGCAGAGCTGCGGAATAAGCGGAGACCGGCAAAGGACGAGGTGACGATGTGCGTCGGGAATGGTTCAGTCGATGTGATCGCCGTCGACGCGCTGCCTCTACATTTACCTACGGGATTAGTTTTGAACCTTAATAATTGTTATTTAGTGCCAAGTTTGAGCATGAACATTGTATCCGGATCTCGTTTGATACGAGATGGCTACTCATTTAAGTCTGAGAATAATGGTTGTTCGATTTATATGAGAGATATGTTTTATGGTCATGCTCCGATGGTCAATGGTTTATTCTTAATGAATCTCGGCGTAATATTACACATGTTCATAGTGTGGATGCCAAAAGATGTAAAGTTGATAACGATAGTCCCACATACTTGTGGCATTGCCGCCTTGGTCACATTGGTGTCAAGCGCATGAAGAAGCTCCATGCTGATGGACTTTTAGAGTCTCTTGATTATGAATCGTTTGACACATGCGAACCATGCCTCTTAGGCAAAATGACCAAGACTCCGTTCTCGGAACAATGGGCGAGCAACCAACTTGTTGGAAATCATACATACCGATGTGTGCGGTCCAATGGCGTTGAGGCTCATGGAGGATATCGTTATGTTCTCACTCTCCGATGACTTGAGTAGATATGGGTATGTCTACTTAATGAAACACAAGTCCGAGACCTTTGAAAAGTTCAAGGAATTTCAGAATGAGGTGGAGAATCAACGTGACCGAAAGATAAAGTTCCTCTGATCGGATCGTGGAGGAGAATACTTAAGTCACGAATTTGGCACACACTTAAAGAAATGTGGAATCGTTTCACAACTCACGCCGCCGGAACACCTCAAATAAACGGTGTGTCCGAGCGTCGAATCGCACTCTATTGGATATGGTGCGGTCTATGATGTCTCTTACCGATTTACCGCTGTCATTTTGGGGATACGCTCTAGAGACAGCTACATTCACTTTAAATAGGGCACCGTCTAAATCCGTTGAGACGACACCGTATGAATTATGGTTTGGGAAGAAACCTAAGCTATCGTTTCTAAAAGTTTGGGGATGCGATGCTTATGTCAAGAAACTTCAACCCGAAAAGCTCGAACCCAAGTCGGAAAATGCGTATTCATAGGATACCCTAAGGAAGCTGTCGGGTATACCTTCTACTTAAGATCCAAGGCAAGGTCTTTGTTGCCAAGAACGGATGCTTTACGAGAAAGAGTTTCTCTCGAAAGAAGTAAGTGGGAGGAAAGTAGAACTTCGATGAAGTACTACCTCTCGAGCGGGAAGGTGGTGCAGCGCAGAGACCGTTCTGTGATGCCCACACCAACGAAGAGGAAAACAATGATGATGATCAAGGTACTTGGATCAAGTTGCTCTTGAACTTCAAGGTCCACGAGGACACGTTCCGCACTGAGTGTTACGGCAACCTGTCATGGAAATCATGTTGTTAGACAACAATGAACCTTGAACTATGAAGAAGCGATGGCGGGCCCAGATTCCAACAAATGGCTTGGAGCCATGAAATCCGAGATAGAATCCATGTATGAAAACAAAGTATGGACTTTGACAGACTTGCCCAATGATCGGCGACGATAGAAAACAAATGGATTTTTAAGAAGAAGACGGACGCGATGGTAATGTTACCATCTATAAAGCTCGACTTGTCGCTAAGGGTTATCGGCAAGTTCAAGGAATTGACTACTGACGAGACATTCTCTCCGTGGCGAAGCTTAAGTCCGTCCGAATCATGTTAGCAATTGCCGATACTATGATTATGAGATATGGCGATGGGCGTCAAAACGGCATTCCTTAACGGACATCTTAAGGAAGAGCTGTATATGATGCAGCGGAAGGTTTTGTCGACCCTCGAGCGCTAACAAAGTATGCAAGCTCCAATGATCCATTTATGGACTGGTGCAAGCATCTCGGAGTTGGAACATTCGCTTTGATGAGATGATCAAAGCGTTTGGGTTTATCTTGCACTTATGGAGAAGCTGCGTTTACAAGAAAGTGAGTGGGAGCTCTGTAGCATTTCTCCTATTATATGTAGATGACATACTCTTGATGGGAAATGATACAAAACTTCCGACAGCATTAATGCCTACTTGAACAAGTGTTTTTCAATGAAGGACCTTGGAGAAGCTGCTTATATATTAGGCATCAAGATCTATAGGGATAGATCGAGGCGCCTCATAGGTCTTTCACAAAGCACATACCTTGATAAGATTTTGAAGAGGTTCAAAATGGATCAGTCCAAGAAAGGGTTCTTGCCTATGTTACAAGGTGTGAGATTGAGCTCAGCTCGATCACCGACCACGGCAAAAGATAAAGAAGAGATGAGTGTCATCCCTATGCATCAGCCATAGGATCTATTATGTATGCCATCTTGTGTACGGACTGATGTAAACCTTGCCGTAAGTTTGGTTGCAAGATACCAAAGTAATCCCGCAAGGAACACCGGACAGCGGTCAAGAATATCTGAAGTACACCGAAAAGGACAAAGGACATGTTTCTCGTTTATGGAGGAGACGAAGAGCTCGTCAGAAGGGTTACGTCGACGCTTAGCTTCGACTCAGATCCGATGACTCTAAGTCACAAACCGGATACGTGTATATGTTGAATGGTGGAGCGATGGCTGGTGCGGCTGCAAGCGAAGCGTCTGGCGGGATCTACGTGTGAAGCGGAGTACATGGCAGCCTCGGAGGCAGCGCATGAAGCGATTTGGGTGAAGGAGTTCATCACCGACCTAGGAGTCATACCCAATGCGTCGGGGCCGATCAAACTCTTCTGTGACAACACCGAGCTATTGCCCTTGCCAAGGAGCCTGGTTTCACAAGAAGACCAGCACATCAAGCGTCGTTTCAACTCCATCCGTGAAAATGTTCAAGATGGAGACATAGAGATTTGCAAAGTGCACACGGATCTGAATGTCGCAGATCCGTTGACTAAACCTCTCTCGCGTGCAAAACATGATCAACACAAGAACTCTATGAGTGTTCGATTCATCACAATGTAACTAGATTAGTGACTCTAGTGCAAGTGGGAGACTGTTGGAAATATGCCCTAGAGGCAATAATAAAAGTATTATTATATTTCAATATTCATGATAATTGTCTTTTGTTCATGCTATAACTGTATTATCCGGAAATCGTAATACACGTGTGAGCACAAAGACCACAATATGTCCCTAGTGAGCCTCTAGTTGACTAGCTCGTTGTGATCAATAGATAGTCATGGTTTCCTGACTATGGACATTGGATGTCGTTGATAACGGGATCACATCATTAGGAGAATGATGTGATGGACAAGACAATCATAAGCATAGCATGAAAGATCGTATAGTTCGTTTGCTAGAAGCTTTGCCAATGTCAAGTATCTCTTCCTTCGACCATGAGATCGTGTAACTCCGGTTACCGTAGGAGTGCCTTGGGTGTATCAAACGTCACAACGTAATCGGGTGACTATAAAGGTGCATTACGGTATCTCCGAAAGTATCTGTGGGTTGACATGGATCGAGGCGGGATTTGTCACTCCGTTATGACGGAGAGGTATCTCTGGGCCCACTCGGTAATGCATCATCATAATGAGCTCAAAGGTGACCAAGGTGTTGTACGGGGATCATGCATTACGGATGCGAGTAAAGTGACTTGCGATAACGAGACCGAACAAGGTATTGGGATACCGACGATCGAGTCTCGGGCAAGTAACGCACCGATTGACAAAGGGAATTGCATCAGGGTTTGATCGAATCCTCGACATCGTGGTTCAACCGATGAAATCATCGAGGAGCATGTAGGAGCCAACATGGGTATCCGCACCCGCTGTTGGTTATTGCCCGAGAGTCGTCTCGGTCATGTCTGCGTGTCTCCGAGCCCGTAGGGTCTACACATAAGGTTCGGTGGCGCTAGGGTTAGAAGGAAGACTAGTATGTGAATACGAATGTTGTTGAGTCCCTGATGAGATCCCTGACGTCACGAGGAGTTCGGAAGGGTCCGGAGGTAAAGAATAATATATAGGAAGTGGTGATTCGCCATCGGGAAAGTTTGGGGTCTCCGTGAAATCTGGGACCACCTAAGGGTCGAGGGTCCACCGGTGGGGCCACCTATCCGGAGGGCCCGTGGGCCAAAGGGGAAGGAACCAGCCCACGAGGGGCTGGTGCGCCCCTAGGCCCACCCCTGCGCCTAGGGTTGAAACCCTAGGGGTGGGCGCCCACCGGCAGGGGCACTCCACCCCTTGGCCGCCGCCCGGAGATTGGATCTCCGGGCCGCCACCAGGGGGCCTATATAAGGGGGAGGGAGGGGGCTGCTGTACCAACTCCCAAGGCGCAGCCCTCCCTCCCAACACATCTCCTCCTCCGTAAGAGCTCGTGAAGCCACAGCCGAGATCTTGCTTCTCCACCATCACCACGCCGTCGTCTGCTGCCGGTGGAGCTGTCTTCCTCAACCTCTCCTTCCCCCTTGCTGGATCAAGAAGGAGGAGACGTCGCTCGTCCCGTACGTGTGTTGAACGCGGAGGTGCTGTCCGTTCAGCACTTGGACATCGGTGATCTGGATCACGTTCGAGTACGACTCCATCATCACCTTGCAAGCTTCCGCACGCGATCTACAAGTGGTATGTAGATGCAAACTCTCTCCCGTTACTCGTTGCTTAGATGAACTCATAGATGGATCTTGGTGAAGCCGTAGGAAAAATTTTAATTTTCTGCAACGTTCCCCAACACTTACTTTCGGGTATACATATCGCAGCTCCTTCGGCAGTCCCGGAGCTTGTGCGGTGATCTGTTTCCAAACCCTGCAAGACAAAGAAAATAATTATTATTACTTGAGATATCAGGAAATGAACAAAAAGTTGCCGATATGGTGCGATAATGATCGATTGAACTTACTTGCTGAGCATTTCAGTCATGTCCGCATAGGTGCTGGAATCTTTCCGTCTGGAGTCTAAGACGGTTACTAGTCCACGCTCAAGCTTAATCTCCAGAAGAATATAGTGGTACCTGCACACACATGCATAACTCATCAATTACATTAACCTCACTCGAGTAATAAGGGAAACCGAATATGCACACGACAGTAACACTCACGGGCCGTTGTAAGGAAAGAGTATGGTATCTTTGTTTTGATTTTTGATCAATGATTGTAGCAAGTTGTCCTCGGCCTCTTCGACGCGCTTTTTAACCAGAAATACATCTATGATATTTGTGTTAATGAACCCAATATCATAGATTTCATTATTTTGCACTCGGCGATCTTCAATCTGCATAATATATTGAGGATAATTAATTATAAATACATGCAATGAAAGAGCTGAGCTATATATAGAGACTAATGACGAAATAGTACTTACAGGCGGTAGCAAAAGACCATTAATTTATCGAGGGCCTTTTGATTGAAGAACTCAAGAACTCCTCAAATGGAACACACAACACATCATTTGAAGCGAGGTCGTGCTCCTCTTTAATTTTCAGATACAAACTGTTCGTCCCCTCAGACTCTCTGCAAGTTTTCATGTACCAACTATGGAATCTTCGCATCATTGTTGTCAGAGATTTTTCATCTTTGACGAGAGGCTTCCCGTACTCGTATCTGAATATGTCCACCTCCATGAAATCAGGAAGTGCATCGTCAGGCAGGTAATCTTCAAGATTGCCATAACCGGCCACCGTCCCTGGAGGATTAGACACATTGAGCGGGGTGCATGATTGCTGTGCTCGTTCGCCGAGCTGGGCAATTTTTTCCCCTTTGCTCATTGTTCTTTTGACCTTTTATCACTGAAAGTAGTTCCCGACCGCTTGGCTTGGAGATATGTCTGTTTAGTAATGCGCTCATAGTTGGTTCTCGGCGGAGACTTTGGTGGTTTCCTCAGGGCATCGAGAGTGCGCTTTGCTTTCACCGGATCTACCTTCTCCTCCGGAGGTGGATGTATCTTTGCTTTCACCCCTTCAAAGAACTCCTTCACTTGGGCCTGCACGATCGTATTGTTTTCCTCCTTGGTCCTCTCGTACGGTAAATTCTCTACAGGCTTTAGAGGTGGACCGTATCTGTATTGCCTCTCTCTTCTTGTCTTTGTTAGGCGCGGAGCGCACGCAAGGCGGCTGCAGCGCTGTCTTCTTCGTGCTTGCTTACGAGGCGGAGGAGAAGGACTATGGCCGCCGGAGCAGCCGGGCGGCGGCGGGTCTCTTCCGCCCTTCTTGGCGGCGGAGAAGGAGGAGGCGGAGTGCCGCCACGCGTGCCGATCGTCACTCGCGGGAGGAGGAGGCGGTGGAGGCGGAGTGCCGCCGCGCGTGCCCCGATCGTCACTCGCCCGAAGGAGGAGGCGGTGGAGGCGGAGTGCCTGACTCACGGAGGAGGAGGAGGAGGAGGAGGCGGGGCGTCCCATTCGAGAAGGTTGATGAGCTCCTTCCGCCATAGGCATGGAGTCTTGAGCCGAACCCAGCCTAGTCTCCCCTTCACGGTAGGGTGCTCAAGCCGAGGTCCTCAAATCCCTCCGTTATTTCATCCACCATCACCTTAGCAAATCATACAGAATCGGTTTGGCGGTGATAAGTTGTGCGGGTCCACTAGGATAAACTTGGCCAACAGCGCCTTGACCTTCAAATTCATGCATCGCGCCATAATGTGGCAATTTTGAGACTCGTGATACCATCCACGGGATAGCTGGCAGAGCTGTCAAGACATGCTCGGCTGAAGCAGCTTCGGTGGAAGCAACGCTGCTTCTCCGCTGAGATGGCGGGGTAACCGGGGAAGCTTGGCATGTCGTTTGTTGCGATCTGCTGCTTCTCGTTCCTCTTCTCGATCCTCTAGCCCCATTACCCTTCCAAGCAGCGCTTTGCATTTGGTCTGCTCCGCTTCTTCCTCCTCTCGTGGGTTTTGTAACCCCTGCGTCCGGAAAACCAACCTTCCACGAAATGGAGCTGGCGTGCCTCGTGTCCATCCGGTGCTCGGGATTCCCAAGGGCCATTGTGAGCTCGTCCTTCTCCTGTTTGGAAGGAACATCCCTCGCTGCGCTGCATCGATATAGTGTCGAAGGTTCTTGGTGGTGTTTGCGATTGCTCGTCCGTCCCATCGACATTGCCTCATTACGAGGTCCAAGGTTCCGCCAGCCCGAAGAACCAAGTCCGCAACGGTGCGGCGATGCATTGTCTCGGTTCGATCCCTTTTCAAGCGAGATCATGCTCAGCCTTGGACCACTTAGGCGGGCTTTGAGGTAGCCACGACCCGTGCGATGGTGAAGCTTCTTCTTGCAGCATTTTTCTTGTTTGTCTCCGACATCTTCTTACTCTTTTCCGATGTCTTGTGGGCCACAAATGCGGGCGATGATCTTTGATCTTCTCATATTTGCCGATGAATTCTGGTGTCTCTTTTTCTTGACAAACTGGTTCAGCTCTTTCCTCCACCTCCTCATTAGGCCTGCCATCTTCTTAAGAGCACAAGACTTGATTAATTGCTCTTTAGCGGCTTCTCCGGATCCTCCTCTGGCGGTAGGGTGAAATTTGCCTTCACTCGGTCCAAAGATCTTCTTTACGCATATCATTGACATAAGACACCTCGGCGTCTTCAT
The DNA here is from genome assembly GCA_021437245.1 of Aegilops speltoides. Taxonomy (NCBI): domain Eukaryota; kingdom Viridiplantae; phylum Streptophyta; class Magnoliopsida; order Poales; family Poaceae; genus Aegilops; species Aegilops speltoides. The sequence goes on along the minus strand of JAHHZJ010000638.1, from coordinate 6,580 downwards.
CCTTAGCAGAGCTTATACCATTGTGGGATGCTGATGGGATCTGTCCCTAACAAGAACCCCCTTGAGCGAGCGTAAAATGCCTTCCTTGTCCGGATGGGTTCAATCGGTTCGCCGTCGGGTGCGATTTCTATGATCTCAAACTTTTCATCCGAGCTCAACTTTTTCTTTGGGCCTCGTCTCCTTACCGAAGTTGTGCTCGATCCGGAGGGCTAGAAATTATAAGGAAGAAAGACGATAGTAATTAATATGTGTACACATATACCAAAACAATTAATGGATGCATCAATTAACTTGTCAGCACGGGCTTAATTAATATATATATACCTGGCCGGACTCGGTTCGGTGACCGGAGCAGTCAGCACGGTCTCCTTCGTCTTGTACCTCCATTGTGTCATCGGAGCCATCATGAACATAGTCCTCCTCTTGTACCAGCATTAATGGGTCGAAGCCATCATAAACATAGCCCTCTTCTTCATCCAGCTGACCATCGGTGTCGATGAGAAATGACCTTAACATCATCACTTCCATTTGCGATTATGTCCCCAACATAAACGCATTTTCTTCATCTCGGAGTGCTCCATAGTTTCGCAAATATTTACAACATGTCAATTATTATTCAAACATGGTACATAGTGGGAAGCGTAGAACTAGCTAGCTAATCACAATAAGGAATCATGTTAGTGGCCTCGACGCTGCTTCTCTAGGGTTTGGGGTGGCCTCGACACAAAGCTTCAAGGGTTTGGGGTGGCCTCGATGATAACGCTCTTTTAACTTGATAAATTTGGGTGGCCTCGAGAGAGTTAATTTGTCGGGTAGGGGCGCGGCGGGAGGGGGTAGGAGACCAACATCGTTTTCTCTCTAGGGTTTGGGTGTCCTCGAGAGTTTTGGTCGAGCGAGAGGGCCGAGGAGGGTGCTGCAGTTGTATAAGTTATCACGGTCGAGAGGGGGTATATATATCGACCGCCCCTCATGTCGAAGTTATCTAGAGGGGGTTATCTCGACAACGACGCGACATACATATACATGGGAAAATAATGTTATCGGGGAGGGGGTATCGGTACCACCCCCTCGTGTTGAAGTTTCTTCTTTCTCCTTTCCTTTCTTTCTTCTTCTCCTCTTCTTTTTCTTCTTCTCCCTCGAGAAGGAAAATAATTAAGGAAAAGGAAGAAAAGAGGAAGAAGGAAGAAGGAAGAAGAAGAAGAAGTAAAGAAGAAAAAAAAGGAGAAGAAGAAAGGAATAGAGGAGAAGAAGAAAAATAGAATTTGTTTTCTTCTATTTTTCTTCTTCTCCTCTATTCCTTTCTCTTCTCCTCTTCTTTTTCTTCTTTTTCCTCTTCTTATTTATTTCTCCTCTTCTTCCTCTCTTTTCTCCTTTCTTCCTCTTCTTATTTTCCTTTTCCTCTCATTCTTTTCTTCTTCTTCTTCCTTCTTCCTCTTTTCTTCCTTTTCCTTATTTTACTTTCTCCTCTACACTAACCGAAAATGCACTAACCTAAAATTGATCGATATCTACTAACAACCTAAATATAAAATTAATACATATATGAAAAAACATATATAAACAAAAAATGCTATGAACATTATATTCATACATACATATATAGCCACATCCATTCATCATATATATATAGCTACCACATACATATATACATTATACATATGAAAAAAATGCAATGAACAAAAAAATACAATTATGCAAAAAATACTATGAACATGTACATATATACACATACAAACACATATACAAAAAAATGCAAAAAAATGCAATGGAGGAAAATGCAGGGGCAGGGCGGGCAGGCCTGGCAGGCAACAGCAAGGCAGGGCGTGGCGTGCAGGCTGCAAGAAGGCAGGCGGCGTGCTTGGCCAGCAGGGCGGCGCGGCGGTGGCCTGCAGGCGCGAGACGGAGGGGCGCGGAGCAGAGCTATGCTCACGAGGGCGGCGGCGACGCGAAGGCGAGCAGACGGCGGCGGCAAGGGCGGTGGCAGTGTAGTGTGGGCGTCGGGCGGCGACGGCGACGAGGAGGAGCAGGCATCGGGGAGAAGTGGGCGATTGGCGGAAACGCTAAGTGCTGCTTATAGCACAACCTTTAGTCGGTTCGTGGCTCCAACCGGGACTAATGCTACTAGTCGGTTGGAGCCACCAACCGGGACCAAAGGCATGATGCATTGGTCCCGGTTGGTGCGACGAGCCGGTACCAATGCACCCTTTAGTCGGTTGGATCCACCAACCGGGACCCAAACCCCTGGCTTGCCCGCGCCGGGGCCAAAGTTTAGTCCCACCTCGCTAGTTGAGAGGGGCGCGCAGTGGTTTATAAGCCCCACTACCGCACCCCTCTCGAACACCTCTCTACTGCAGGCTTATGGGCCTACTTGCTACTGCTTTGCCTGATGGGCCTTCTGGGCCTACTGCGGGCCTGAATCCTGGCCCAAAGTAGGGATTCAAGTCGTATTCAGGCCGTGGGGGCCCAGTAGGGGGCATTTTTTTGTTTTTCTTTACTTATTGTTGCTATTTTTATTTTTTCCAGTTTTTTTGTTTTGTTTTCTGCATTATTTATTTTCTTTTGTTTTTTGTTTTATTTTTTTAATTCTTTTTGCTTTTAGTTTTAGGAAAATTATAAAATTTCTGTTAGTGCCATTACTTTTCAAATTTGAAAACACTTTTTTTGTTTTCTTTCTTGCTTTATTTATTTTATTTTGTTTCTACTTACAACAAAATACTTATTGTTGTTTTTTGTTTTGTTTTCTGCATTATTTATTTTCTTTTGTTTTTTGCTTTATTTTTAATTCTTTTTGCTTTTAGTTTTAGGAAAATTATAAACTTTCCACTTTTTGTTTTTGTTTTCTTTCTTGCTTTATTTATTTTATTTTGTTTCTACTTACAACAAAATAGTTATTGTTGCTATTTTAATTATTACGAGGGCGAACCATAAGACATTAAAGCATTTCAAATGAACTCGAAAAAGTTGAAAGTTGGCATGATATCATAAATTGACCCTCACATAGCATGTGCATGTACAAAACGGACAATGGTATCATACTCGTCAGTTACAAAGTTGGCATGGTATCATCATAATAGTTGCGGGAGAAAGTCTTTACTTTTTCTTCGCTTGTGTCATTTGCTTATTGCGCCGTAACCATGGATAATCTTCATCGTTTATCGGGATCTTTGGGGTCAGCCTTGATTTTAAAGGAGAAATTTCATGAAACTTTTCATAATCTTGAGATATGTCATCTTGTCCTCCACTCCCACGATGTCCCTTTTCACGAAAGAACTATGTGGCGCTTTGGCTCATCGTATGATGTATTAACTTTCTTATCTTTTCTCTTTCTCGTCCGGTAGACATGTCCTTCACATAGATAACTTGTGCCACATCATTGGCTAGGACGAGCGGTTCGTCAGTGTACCCAAGATTTTTCAGATCCTTGTTGTCATTCCGTCTTTGTGGGTCTACACTACCCGCCTCTGACAGATTGACCCATTTGCACTTAAACAAAGGGACCTTAAAATCATGTCCGTAGTCAAGTTCCCATATGTCCACTATGTAACCATAATATGTGTCCTTTCCCTCTCGGTTGTTGCATCAAAGCGGACACCGCTGTTTTGGTTGGTGCTCTTTTGATCTTGGTCGATCGTGTAAAATGTATTCCCATTTATCTCAGATCCTTTCCAAATCAATACAGTCAAAGATGGTCCCTGGATAACAAGTACAGCTCATCACAAAAGTGTTGTCACCTCCGACACGTGCTTCCAACCAAGCTGCTAAAAGTCCCGATGTGTTCACATGTAATCCATTCGTCGCCTTTGCTCACGGTGTTTGGAGCGCGGATTGTTCTTGTGTTCATCGACATACGGGGTCACCAAGGTAGAGTTACGTAGAAGCTGTAGTGTGCTTGAGACCAAGAATATCCTTCCTGCATATTATTGAGTCCTTTCCAAGCGTGCCTTTTCGGTCAGTCTCCCTCATACCGCGATTTAGGGAGACCTATCTTCTTAAGGCCAGGAATGAAGTCAACACAAAACCCGATGACATCCTCTCGTTTGATGGCCCATGGAGATGCTTCCTTCGGCCTAGCACGATTCTGAGACATATTTCTTTAGGACTCCATGAACCTCTCAAAGGGGTACATATTGTGTAGAAATCGGGGCCCGAATGACAATCTCGTCAACTAGATGAACTAGGGCGTGCGTCATGATATTGAAGAAGGATGGTGGGAACACCAGCTCGAAACCGACAAGACATTGCACCACATCACTCCTTAGCCTTGGTATGATTTCTGGATCGATCACCTTACGAGATATTGCATTGAGGAATGCACATAGCTTCACAATGGCTAATCGGACGTTTTCGGTAGAAGCCCCTCAATGCAACCGAAGCGATTCGTCATAATCACGTGGCGATCATGAGACTTTAGGTTCGAAACTTTTTCTCGCCATATTTATTATTCCTTTTATATTCGACGAGAAGCCAGTCGGGACCTTCATACTAAGCAGGCATTCAAAGAAGATTTCCTTCTCTTCTTTGGTAAGAGCATAGCTGGCGGGACCTTCATCTTGCTTTGGAGCATGCCGTCTTTTTCGTGCAAACGTTGCGGGTCCTCCGTGCCTCACCATATCTTTTGTCTTCCCATACCGCCCAAGAAGCCTAGCAGTTTCACGCAAAGGTTCTTCGTCACGTGCATCACGTCGATCGAAGAGCGGACCTCTAGGTCTTTCGATGAGGGTAAGTCCCAAAATATAGATTTCTTCTTCCACATGGTAGCGTGTCCCCAGGCGTCACTCGGAACAGCTAGTCCGCGGGACCCTTTCCAAAGATTACGTGTAAATCATTGACCATAGCAAATGCGTGATCACCGATACGCATGGCGGGCTTCTTCGGTGATCTGCCTGCATTTGAAATGCTTGCCTTTCTTTCGACATTGATGGTTGGTCGAAAGAAATCGACGATGGCCTAGGTACACATTCTTCCTGCAGCTTGCCAGGTATATACTATCGGTGTCAAGTAAGCAGTGCATGCATGCGTGGTATCCCTTGTTTGTCTATCCTGAAAGGTTACTGAGAGCGGGCCAATCGTTGATGGTCATGAACAACAACGCCTTTAGGTTAAATTCGTCCTGTTTGTGCTCATCCCACGTACATACACCTTTTCCATTCCACAGCTGTAAAAGTTCTTCAACTAATGGCCTTAGGTACACATCAATGTCATTGTCGGGTTGCTTAGGGCCTTGGATGAGAACTGGCATCATAATGAACTTCCGCTTCATGCACATCCAAGGAGGAAGGTTATACATACATAGAGTCACGGGCCAGGTGATGTGATTGCTGCTCTGCTCCCCGAAAGGATTAATGCCATCCGCGCTTAAAGCAAACCATCGTTCCTTGGCTCACTTGCAAACTCATCCCGAGACTTTCTCTCGATTTTTCTCCATGCGACCCATCGTGGGTGCTCTCAACTTCCGTCTTTCTTACGGTCCTCACTGTGCCATCGCATCAACTTGGCATGCTCTCCGTTTACGAGCAGACGTTTCAACCGTGGTATTATAGGAGCATACCACATCACCTTCGCAGAACCCTCTTCTGGGGGCTCGCCGTCAACATCACTAGGGTCATCTCGTCGATCTTATACCGTAATGCACGCATACCGGGCATCGCGTTCAGATCCTTATGCGCCTGCATAGAGGATGCGATCATTAGGGCATGCATGTATCTTCTACACTCCAATCCTAGAGGGCATCGACCTTCTTTGCTGTGTATGTACTGTCGGGCAATTCGTTATCCTTTGGAAGCTTCTTCTTCAATATTTTAAGTAGCTTCTCAAATCCTTTGTCAGGCATAGCATTCTCTGCCTTCCACTGCAGCAATTCCAGGACGGTACCGAGCTTTGTGTTGCCATCTTCGCAATTGGGGTACAACCCTTTTTTGTGGTCCTCTAGCATGTGATCGAACTTCAGCTTATCCTTTTGACTTTTGCATTGCATCCTTGCATTGACAATGACCCAGCGTAGATCATCATCATCGGGCACATCGTCTGGTTTATCTTGATCTTCAGCAGCTTCGCCCGTTGCAGCATCATCATGCACATCGTCTGGTTCCTCTTGATCTTCAGGAGCATCACCGTATTCAGGGGGCACATAGTTGTCATCGTACTCTTCTTCTTCGCCTCTTCCATCATAACCCCTATTTCTCCGTGCCTCGTCCAAACATTATAGTGTGGCATGAAACCCTTGTAAAGCAGGTGGGTGTGGAGGATTTTCCGGTCAGAGTAAGACTTCGTATTCCCACATACAGGGCATGGACAACACATAAAACCATTCCGCTTGTTTGCCTCAGCCACTTGAGAAAATCATGCGCCCTTAATGTACTCGGAGGTGTGTCTTGAACCGTACATCCATTGCCGGTTCATCTGCGTGCATTATATAATGAAGTGACCAAATTAATAGAAGTTCATCATCACATTAAAACCAAAGTACATACATAGTTCTCATCTAACAACATAAAGCTCTGCAGAGCATCTAAATTAATTAAACCATACACTGAAACTATGTAAAACATTTCAATGCGAAAACAAATGCGATCATAATCGC
>JAHHZJ010000637.1:0-29783 GCA_021437245.1 Aegilops speltoides | reverse complement strand
AATAAAGTGCGATTTATTTATGTTCGATGACACACCATAACGCTGTGGTGTTCCGTGTATGAGTTATGAAACTATTTCACATTGTTTTAATTGAAGACCAAACTCAGAATCTCAAATATTCGGCTCCTCACGATCGATCGCAGAAACTTTATTTTTTGTTACGATGATTTTCCACTTCACTCAAATTCTTGAACCTTTCAACTATTTCGCTTTATGTTTCATCAAGTAGATATACCCATATCTCGCTCAAATCATCTTGTGAAGGTCGAAAATAACGATATTGCCACTTAGCATCAACACTCATTGGATTTCATACATCGGTATGTATTATTTTCAATAAGTCAAGAGCTTGTTCCATTGTTCCGAGAACGGAGTTTTAGTCATCTTGCCCAAAAGGCACGGTTCGCAAGTATCAAATGATTCATAACCAAGTGATTCCAAAATCCATCTTTATGGAGTTTCTTCATGCGCTTTTACACCGATATGACTCTAAACGGTAAAGTGCACAAATAAGTTGCACTATCATTATTAACTTTGCATCTTTTGGCATCAATATTATGAATATGTGTATCACTACGATCGAGATCCAACAAACTATTTTCATTGGGTGTATGACCATTGAATGTTTTATTCATATAAATGTAACAACAATTATTCTCTCGATTTTAAATGAATAATCGATTGCAATAAACATGATCCAATCATATTCATGCTCAACGCAAACACCAAATAACATTTATTTAGGTTTAACACTAATCCCTAAAGTATAAGGAGTGTGCGATGATGATCATATCAATCTTGGAACTATTTCCAACACACATCGTCACTTCACCCTTTAACTAGTTCTCGCTTATTCTCGCAACTCCCATTTCGAAGTTACTAATCTTAGCAACCTAACTAGTATCAAATACCGAGGGCTTGCTATAAACACTAGTAAAGTACACATCAATAACATGTATATCAAATATACTTATGTTCACTTTTGCCATCCTTCTTATCCGCCAATCACTTGGGGTAGTACCTCTTCCAAAGGACCACCTTTTGTAGTAGAAGCACTTTAGTCTCGTGCTTAGGATCAGACTTGGTTTCTTCACTTGAGCAGCAACTTGCTTGCCGATCTTCTTGAAGTTCCCTCTTTTCCCTTTGCCTTTTTCTTGAAACTAGTGATCTTGTTAACCATCAACACTTGATGCTCTTTTCTTGATTTCTACCTTCGCCGATCTCAACATCGCTAAGAGATCGAATAAATTTCGCCATCCCTTGTATATTATAGTTCATCACGGTTCTAGTAACTTAGTGATGGTGACTAGAGAATTTCACAATCACTATCTTATCCGAAGATTAACTCCCACTTGATTCAAGTGATTGTAGTACCTGCATAACTCGAGCACATGCTCACTAGTCGAACTATTCTCTCCATCTTTTAGCTTTAGAACTTGTTGGAGACTTCATATCTCTCAACTCGGTATTTGCTTGAAATATTAACTTCAACTCCTGGAACATCTCATATGGTCCATGACGCTCAAAACGCCTTTGAAGTCCCGATTCTAAGCCGCTAGCATGGTGCACTAAACTATCAAGTAGTCATCCTTTTGAGCTAGCCAAACGCTCATAACGCCTCAGATCCGCTTCCCATAATAGGTTTGTCACCTAGCGCATTAAGGACATAATTCTTCTCCGCAAAGAATGAGGATAAACTCGATCACGGATCTAATCCGCATCATTGCTACTAACATCTTTCAACTTATTTTTCTTAGGAACATATCAAAATAAACAATGGGAGCAATAACACGAGCTATTGATCTACAACATAGATATGCAAAATACTATCAGACTAAGTTCATGATAAATTTAAGTTCAATTAATCATATTACTTAAGAACTCCCACTTAGATAGACATCCTCTAGTCATCTAAGTGATCACGTGATCCAAATCAACTAAACCATGTCCGATCATCACGTGAGATGGAGTAGTTTTCAATGGTGAACATCACTATGTTGATCATATCTACTATATGATTCACGCCGACCTTTCGGTCTCCGTGTTCCGAGGCCATATCCAGCATATGCTAGGCTCGCCAAGTTTAACCCGAGTATTTTATGCGGTGCAAACCTGGCTTGCACCCGCTGTATGTGAACGAGAGCTTATCACACCCGATCATCACGTGGTGTCTCAAAGATGAAGAATTTTCGCAACGGTGCATACTCGTGGAGAACACTTTTGATAATTTTAGTGAGAGATCATCTTATAATGCTACCGCAACAAAGCAAAATAAGATGCATAAAAGATAAACATCACATGCAATCAATATAAGTGATATGATATGGCCATCATCATCTTGTGCTTTGATCTCCATCTTCAAAGCACCGCCATGATCACCATCGCCACCGGGCGCGACACCTTGATATCCATCGAGCATCGTTGTCGCCTCGCCAACTATTGCTTCTACGACTATCGCTACCGCTTAGTGATAAAGTAAAGCAATTACATGGCGATTGCATTTCATACAATAAAGCGACAACCATATGGCTTCTCGCCAGCTTGCCGATAACTTCATACAAAACATGATCATCTCATACAATAAAATATAGCATCACGTCGGAACGAGTAATTTCAAAATTTTCCTACGCACACGCAAGATCATGGTGATGCATAGCAACGAGAGGGAGAGTGTTGTCTACGCACTCTTAGACCCGGGCGAAGCGATCACAACGTAGAGGAAGTAGTCGACGCTCTCCTCGCGATCCGACCGATCCCGCGCCAAGCATTCGGCGCCCCGAGTTCTTGACACACGACAGCTCGATGACGCCCCTCGATCCGATCCAGCCGAGTGTCGAGGGAGAGTTCCACAAGACGACGGCGCAGGACGATCTTGATGTTTCATCAAGCAGGCTTCGCTTAAGCTTCGCTGACGATATGACCGAGGTGGAATATGGTGGAGGGGGCACCGCACACGGCTAAGGAACGATCCAAAGATCAAACTTGTGTGTTCTAGGGTGCCCCTGCCCCGTGATATAAAGGAGGAGGGGAGGGGCCGGCTGCCAAGAGGAGGCGCTGGAGGAGTCCTACTCCCACCGAGTAGGACTCCCCCAATCCTAGTTGGACTAGGATTCCTGAGGGGGAAGAGAGAGGGGGCGGCCGCCTTCTCCTAGTCCTAGTAGGACTAGGGGAGGGGGCGCGCCACCCAGGGCTGGCCCTTCTCCTTTCCACTAAGGCCCACTAGGCCCATTTACCTCCCGGGGTTCCGTAACCTCCCTAGATTCCTAAGAATTCCTGCTTTTCACCCGAACCATTCCAACTCCAAATATAGGCTTCCAATATATCAATCTTTATGTCTCGACCATTTCGAGACTCCTCGTCATGTCCGTGATCACATCCGGACTCAACTTCTTCGTACATCAAAATACATAAACTCATAATAACCGCCATCGAAACCTTAAGCGCATGGACCCTACGGTTCGAGAACAATGTAGACATGACCTAGAACTATTCACGGTCAATAACCAATAGCGGACCTGGATGCCCATATTGGTTCCTACATATTCTACGAAGATCTTTATCGGTCGATCCGCATAACAACATACGTTGTTCCTTTGTCATCGGTATGTTACTTGCCCGAGATTCGATCGCCGTATCCAATACCTAGTTCAATCTCGCTATCGCAAGTCTCTTTACTCGCTCCGTAATACATCATCTCACAACTAACTCATTAGTTGTAATGCTTGCAAGGCTTAAGTGATGTGCATTACCGAGAGGGCCCAGAGATACCTCTCCCACAATCGGAGTGACAAAACCTAATCTCAAATACGCCAACCCAACATCCGCCTTTGGAGACACCTCAGTACTACCTTTATAATCACCCAGCTTACGCCAGACGCTTGGTAGCACCCAAAGTGTTCCTCCGTAAACGGAGTTGCATAATCTCATAGTTATAGGAACATGTATAAGTCATGGATAAAAGCAAGAGCAACATACTAAACGATCGTGGTGCTAAGCTAATGGAATGGGTCATGTCAATCGATCATTCAACTAATGATGTGACCTTGTTAATCAAATAACAACTCTTTGTTCATGGTTAGGAAACATAACCATCTTTGATTAACAAGCTAGTCAAGTAGAGGCATACTAGTGACACTGTTTGTCTATATATTCACACATGTATTATGTTTCCTGTTAATACAATTCTAGCATGAATAATAAACATTTATCATGATATAAGGAAATAAATAATAACTTTATTATTGCCTCTAGGCATATTTCCTTCAGCCTCCCACTTGCACTAGAGTCAATAATCTAGATCACATCACCATGTGATTAACATCGATAGTTCACATCATCATGTGATTAACACCCATAGTTCACATCGCCATGTGACCAACACCCAAAGGGTTTACTAGATTCAGAATCTAGTTCACATCGCTATGTGATTAACACCCAAAGAGTACTAAGGTGTGATCATGTTTTGCTTGTGAGAGAGTCTTAGTCAACGGGTCTTTCACATTCAGATCCGCTATGTATTTTGCAATTTTCTATGTCTACAATGCTCGCACGGCTACTCTAGCTAATTGCTCCCACTTTCAATATGTATCTAGATCGAGACTTAGAGTCATCCAGATCGTGTCAAAACTTGCATCGACGTAACCCTTTACGCATTTAACCTTTTGTCACTTCCATAATCGAGAAACATATCCTTATTCCACTAAGGATAATTTTGACCGCTGTCCAAAGGATCTACTCCTAGATCACTATTGTACCCCTTGCCAAACTCAAAGGTGGTATACAATAGATCCGTACACAAAGATGGCATACTTTATAGAACCTATGGCCAAGGCATAGGGAATGACTTTCATTCTCTTTCTATCTTCCGCCGTGGTCGGGTTTTGAGTCTTACTCAATTTCACACCTTGTAACACAGTGCAAGAACTCTTTCTTTGACTGCTCCATTTTGAACTACTTCAAAATCTTGTCAAGGTATGTACTCATTGAAAAACTTATCAAGCATCTTGATCTATCTCTATAGATCTTGATGCTCAATATGTAAGCAGCTTCACCGAGGTCTTTCTTTGAAAAACTCCTTTCAAACACTCCTTTATGCTTTGCGTAATAATTCTACATTATTTCCGATCTACAATATGTCATTCACATATACTTATCGTAAATGTTGTAGTGCTCCCACTCACTTTCTAGTAAATACAGCTTCACCGTAAGTCTCAGATAAAACTATATGCTTTGATCAACTCATCAAAGCGTATATTCCAACTCCGAGATGCTTGCACCAGTCCATAGATGGATCGCTGAGCTTGCACACTTTGTTAGCTCCTTTGGATCGATAAAACCTTCTCGTTGCATCATATACAACTCTTCCTCCGTAAAACCCATTCAGAATGCAGTTTTTACATCCATTTGCCAAATTTCATAAATTGTGGCAATTGCTAACATGATTCGGACAGACTTAAGCATCGCCACAGCTTGAGAAAATCTCATTGTAGTCAACACCTTGAACTTGTCAAAACCTTTTTGCATAAGTCGAGCTTTGTAGATAGTAACACTACTATCAACGTCCGCCTTCCTCTTGAAGATCCATTTATTTTCTATGGCTTGCCGATCATCGGGCAACTCCACCAAAGTCCATACTTTGTTCTCATACATGGATCTCATCTCGATTTCATGGCCTCAAGCCATTTTATGAATCTGGCTCATCATCGCTTCTCATAGTTCGTAGGTTCATCATGGTCTAGTAGCATGACTTCCGTAACAGGATTACCGCATCACTCGTGCGGATCTCACTCGTTTACCTACGAGGTTCGTAGTAACTTGATCTCAAGTTTCATGATCATCATCATTAACTTCCTCACTAATTGGTGTAGTAGTCACAGGAACAGATTTCTGTGATGAACTACTTTCCAATAAGGGAGAAGGTACAATTACCTCATCAAGTTCTACTTTCCTCCCACTCACTTCTTTCGAGAGAAACTCCTTCTCTAGAAAGGATCCATTTTTAGCAACGAATGTCTTGCCTTCGGATCTGTGATAGAAGGTGTACCCAACAATTTCCTTTGGGTATTCTATGAAGACGCACTTCTCCGATTTGGGTTTGAGCTTATCAGGATGAAACTTTTTCACATAAGCATCGCAGCCCCAAACTTTAAGAAACGACAACTTTGGTTTCTTGCTAAACCACAGTTCATATAGTGTCGTCTCAACGGATTTAGATGGTGCCCTATTTAACGTGAATGCAGCTGTCTCTAATGCATGATCCCAAAACGATATTGGTAAATCGGTAAGAAACATCATAGATTGTACTATATCCAATAAAGTACGGTTATGACGCTCGACACACCATTATGATGTGGTGTTCCGTGGCATGAATTTGTGAAACTATTCCACATTGTTTTAATTGAAGACCAAACTCAGAACTCAAATATTTGTCTCCGCGATCGATCAGAGAAACTTTATTTTCTTGTCACGATGATTTTTCCACTTCACTCTGAAATTCTTTGAACCTTTCAACTATTTCAGACTTATGTTTCATCAAGTAGATATACCCATATCTCGCTCAAATCATCTGTGAAGGTCGAAAATAACGATACTTGCCACGAGCCTCAACACTCATTGATCGCATACATCAGTATGTATTATTTCCAATAAGTCAGTTGTTCGCCCATTGTTCCGAGAACGGAGTTTTAGTCATCTTGCCCATGAGGCATGGTTCGCAAGCATCAAGTGATTCATAATCAAGTGATTCCAAAATCCCATCAAGATGGAGTTTCTTCATGCGCTTTACACCAATATGACCTAAACGGCAAGTGCCACAAATAAGTTGCACTATCATTATTAACTTTGCATCTTTTGGTTTCAATATTATGAATATGTGTATCACTACGATCGAGATCCAATGAACCATTTTCATTGGGTGTGTAACCATATAAGGTTTTATTCATGTAAATGTAACAACAGTTTATTCTCTTACTTAAATGAATAACCGATTGCAATAAACACGATCAAATCATATTCATGCTCAACGCAAACACCAAATAACATTTATTTAGGTTCAACACTAATCCCGAAAGTATAGGGAGTGTGCGATGATGATCATATCAATCTTGAAACTACTTTCAACACACATCGTCACTTCACCCTTAACTAGTTTCGCTTATTCTGCAACTCCTGCTTCGAAGTTACTACTCTAGCAACCGAACCAGTACCAAATACCGAGGGGTTGCTATAAACACTAGTAAAGCACACATCAATAACATGTATATCAAATATACCTTTTTTCACTTTGCCATCCTTCTTATCCACCAAATATTTAGGGCAGTTCCGCTCAAAAGGACCATTTCTTTGCAAGTAAGCACTTAGTCTCAGTGCTTTGGTTCAGCTTTGGGCTTCTTCACTTGAGTGACAACTTGCTTGTCAATCTACTTGAAGTTCCCTTCTTTCCCTTTGCCCTTTCTTGAAACTAGTGGTCTTGTCAACCATCAACACTTGATGCTCTTTCTTGATTTCTACCTTCATCGATTTCAACATCATGAAGAGCTCGGGAATCATTTTCATCATCCCTTGCATACTATAGTTCATCACGAAGTTCTACTAACTTGGTGATGGTGACTAGAGAATTCTCATCAATCACTATCTTATCCGAAGATTAACTCCCACTTGATTCAAGCGATTGAAGTACCTGCATAATCTGAGCACATGCTCACTAGTTGAGCGATTCTCCTCCATCTTTTAGCTATAGAACTTGTTGGAGACTTCATATCTCTCAACTCGGTATTTGCTTGAAATATTAACTTCAATTCCTCGAACATCTCATATGGTCCATGATGTTCAAAACATCTTTGAAGTCCCGATTCTAAGCCATAAAGCATGGTGCACAAAACTATCAAGTAGTCATCATATTGAGCTAGCCAAACGCTCATAACGCTCAGATCCGCTTCCTCGCAATAGGTCTGTCACCTAGCGTGCATTAAGGACATAATTCTTCAGGCAAAGAATGAGGATAAACCTCGATCACGGATCAAATCCGCATCATTGCTACTAACATTTTTCAACACAATTTTCTAGGAACATATCAAAATAAACATATGAAAGCAACAACGCAAGCTATTGATCTACAACATAATTTGCAAAATACTACCAGACTAAGTTCATGATAAATTTAAGTTCAATTAATCATATTACTTAAGAACTCCCACTTAGATAGACATCTCTAGTCATCTAAGTGATCACGTGATCCAAATCAACTAAACCATAACCGATCATCACGTGAGATGGAGTAGTTTTCAATGGTGAACATCTTATGTTGATCATATCTACTATATGATTCACGCCGACCTTTCGGTCTCCGTGTTCCGAGGCCATATCTCGCATATGCTAGGCTCGCCAAGTATAACCCGAGTATTCTCGCGGTGCAAACTGGCTTGCACCCGCTGTAGATGGACGAGAGCTTATCACACCCGATCATCACGTGGTGTCCGGGCACGATTTAACTTTGGCAACGGTGCATACCGGGAGAACACTTCTTGATAATTTAGTGAGAGATCATCTTATAATGCTACCGCCAATCAAAGCAAGATAAGATGCATAAAGGATAAACATCACATGCAAATCAATATAAGTGATATGATATGGTCATCATCATCTTGTGCTTCATGATCTCCATCTCCGCAGCACCACCATGATCACCATCGCCACCGCGCGCGACACCTTGATCTCCATCGTAGCATCGTTGTCGCCTCGCCAATCTTATGCTTCTACGACTATCGCTACCGCTTAGTGATAAAGTAAAGCATTACAGTATGCATTGCATTGCATACAATAAAGCGACAACCATATGGCTCCTGCCAGCTTGCCGATAACTTCGTTACAAAACATGATCATCTCATACAATAAAATATAGCATCACGCCTTGACCATATCACATCACAACATGCCCTGCAAAAACAAGTTAGACGCCCTCTACTTTGTTGTTGCAAATTTTACGTGGCTGCTACGGGCTTAAGCAAGAACCAATCTCACCTACGATCAAAACCACAACGATATTTCACAAATAGACTCCGCTTTAACCTTCTCAAGGACCGGCGAGCCACACTCGGTTCAACTAAAGTGAGAGAGACAGACACCCACCAATACCTTTAAGCAACGAAAGTGCTCGAGCGGTGAAACCAGTCTCGCAGAAGCGCACGCTGTAATGTCGGTCCGGCCGCTTCATCTCACAATACCGCTGAACCAAAGTATGACATGCTGGTAGGTAGTATGACTTGTATCGCCCACAACTCACTTGTGTTCTACTCGCAAAACATCAAACCATAAAAACCTAGGCTCGATGCCACTGTTGGGGAACGAGTAATTTCAAAATTTTCCTACGCACACGCAAGATCATGGTGATGCATAGCAACGAGAGGGGAGAGTGTTGTCTACGCACCCTCAGTAGACCAAGCGAAGCGATCACAACGTAGAGGAAGTAGTCGACGCTCTCCTCGCGATCCGACCGATCCCGGCGCCACATTCGGCGCCCCGAGTTCTTGACACACGACAGCTCGATGACGCCCTCAGATCCGATCCAGCCGAGTGTCGAGGGAGAGTTCCACAAGACGACGGCGGCAGGACGATCTTGATGTTTCATCGCGCAGGCTTCGCTTAAGCTTCATGACGATATGACCGAGGTGGAATATGGTGGAGGGGGCACCGACACGGCTAAGGAACGATCCAAAGATCAAACTTGTGTGTTCTAGGGTGCCCCCGCCCCGTCAGATATAAAGGAGCAGGGGAGGGGGCGGCCGCCAAGGGGAGGCGCGGCTGAGGAGTCCTACTCCCCGGGAGTAGGACTCCCAATCCTAGTTGGACTAGGATTCCTGGGGGGGAAAGAGAGAGGGGGGGCGCCTTCTCCTAGTCCTAGTAGGACTAGGGAAGGAGGCGCCTGGCCACCTAGGGCTGGCCCTCTCTCCTTTCCACTAAGGCCCACTAAGGCCCATTTACCTCCTCGGGGTTCCGAACCTCCCCAGATTCCAGAATTCCGATTTCACGAACCATTCCAACTCCAAATATAGGCTTCCAATATATCAATCTTTATGTCTCGACCATTTCGAGACTCCTCGTCATGTCCGTGATCACATCCGGACTCAACTTCTTCGTACATCAAAATACATAAACTCATAATAACCGCCATCGAAACCTTGCTGCATGGACCCTACGGTTCGAGAACAATGTAGACATGACCTAGAACTATTCACGGTCAATAACCAATAGCGGACCTGATGCCCATATTGGTTCCTACATATTCTACGAAGATCTTTATCGGTCGATCCGCATAACAACATACGTTGTTCCTTTGTCATCGGTATGTTACTTGCCCGAGATTCGATCGCCGGTATCCAATACCTAGTTCAATCTCGCTATCGCAAGTCTCTTTACTCGCTCCGTAATACATCATCTCACAACTAACTCATTAGTTGTAATGCTTGCAAGGCTTAAGTGATGTGCATTACCGAGAGGGCCCAGAGATACCTCTCCGACAATCGGAGTGACAAAACCTAATCTCAAATACGCCAACCCAACATCTGCCTTTGGAGACACCTGTAGTACTTCTTTATAATCACCCAGCTTACGCTAGACGCTTGGTAGCACCCAAAGTGTTCCTCCGTAAACGGAGTTGCATAATCTCATAGTTATAGGAACATGTATAAGTCATGGATAAAAGCAATAGCAACATACTAAACGATCGTGGTGCTAAGCTAATGGAATGGGTCATGTCAATCGATCATTCAACTAATGATGTGACCTTGTTAATCAAATAACAACTCCTTGTTCATGGTTAGGAAACATAACCATCTTTGATTAACAAGCTAGTCAAGTAGAGGCATACTAGTGACACTTGTTTGTCTATATATTCACACATGTATTATGTTTCCGTTAATACAATTCTAGCATGAATAATAAACATTTATCATGATATAAGGAAATAAATAATAACTTTATTATTGCCTCTAGGGCATATTTCCTTCCGCTATGTGCGGGATTCTTACGGGTTCGAGAACTATGTAGACATGACCGAGACATCTTCTCCGTCAATAACCAATAGCGGAACCTCGACGCCTTCAGATTGGGTCTTACATATTCTACTTAAGATCTTTATCGGTCGAATCGCATAACAACATACGCGTGTTCCTTTGTCATCGGTATGTTACTTGCCCGAGATTCGATCATCAAGATCCTCATACCTAGTTCAATCTGCTACCGCAAGTCTTTACTCGTTCGTAATGCATCATCCCTAACTCATTAGTCACATTGCTTGCAAGGCTTATAGTGATGTGCATTACCGAGAGGGCCCAGAGATACCTCTCTCGACAATCGGAGTGACAAATCCCAATCTTGATCTATGCCAACTCAACAAACACCATCGGAGACACCAGAGAGCACCTTTATAATCACCCAGCATGCTAGACGCTTGGTAGCACACAAAGTGTTCCTCCGTATTCGGGAGTTGCATAATCTCATAGTCATAGGAACATGTATAAGTCATGAAGAAAGAAATAGCAACATACTAAACGATCAAGTGCTAAGCTAACGGAATGGGTCAAGTCAATCACATCATTCTCTAATGATGTGATCCCGTTAATCAAATGACAACTCATGTCTATGGTTAGGAAACTTAACCATCTTTGATTCAACGAGCTAGTCAAGTAGAGGCATACTAGTGACACTCTGTTTGTCTATGTATTCACAAATGTATCAAGTTTCCGGTTAATACAATTCTAGCATGAATAATAAACATTTATCATGATATAACAACTTTATTATTGCCTCTAGGGCATATTTCGAGTATCACATCGCCCTATTCACCATGGAGCGCAACAGATGGAGTTCCTCTACCGCTAGGGCTTGGATAGTGCCTCTAGGGCCAAGATATGGGGCCGTCTTGTTTTTTGCCACGAAAGTGCTATGTCCGGTCACTAGCAAGAGTGATGATTCCATTGGCCCAGCATTTTGAGCTTCATGTACCCGAATGGGTATAGCTTGAAAATTGTGAATGCCTCTCGCCTCTAATAGAGCGTGATATCCGCCGGTACGAACGTGGGCCACTTGGAACATGATCTCCTCGGACTGAATTATCCCAAGATGTCAACACCACATCCAAGCAGTGATTTTTCCTCAGACAAAGATGCTTCCCGACCGGGATTATTCCTCTAAAGGTTGTGCCGCTTCACTCAATGCGGCTCCACCATTTCCATTTTTCGAGGGTTTCTTCATAAATGAGGTTCAGCCACCGCCACCGTCCATGAGCACCTTTGGTAAGGCGAAAAGTCGATTCCACTATTCTACCGAGGACCAATGCGGCTGGGTGCTCGAGCTGTTCGTAATTTAGGTTCATCATCGGCATTAAAGGTAATAGCCGTACACTCCATGGTTTTATTGTTGCTACTTAGTAGACTTCGCAAGGTCATGGAGTGTTCATTTCCGTGATATTATTTGATGCTAAAAGTCTCAAGACCGGCATACCGCATCGGGTATCCTTGACTAGTATTCTGGAGTTAGAAGCTCTTCACCACTTTTGGCCACCGCCGTAGTATCCAACATGCTCTAAGGTTGTGAGTTGGAGTGGCACCTTCAGATTATGAATTTTGCAGGTCCATTGAGCCATCCTTCCAAAGGCGTTCCATGCCCTATAGAGGGTTTTTGCTTTTTGGTGTTTAACCCAGTGCCTCGCGATAATGCACCCTTTTATTTCGGACTCGGGTTGTATTCAGGCCGGATTGTCTCAAAAATTAATTTCCGCCAGCATCTTTCATCGCACAAGATTTTTCGCATTATGGGCGCTTAAGTCAGCTAAGCGAGTAATTTCACGACAACTTACGACGCTGAGGATTCCTTTGTCCGCAATTATTGCGTGAAGAATGAAATTGCGCCCCTCGTGGCAGTCTTTATCCTGCTCATCGCCAGGAGGAATCGCCCAAGAATGGTGTACTATTTCAGGGCTCTGCCGGATTTGGGATAGATCGCTATGTTTGGGGGGCGGTGGAATTAAATTCGAACCCCCGCCCACTTTAAAACTCAGGGCCAAGTAGTTTCCGAACTCGAAGCTTAGGTTCTTGATGTCATTCCAATGAGTTCAGCCCTCAGCCTCGACTTTTAGGTCCGTGGCTTGAGTAATATCCTCCCTCCGCTGGAATCCGCATGGAGGATCGAATCCGACATAGCTACTCCTTAAGATAGAAGAAGGGTCGCCAGATTGTTCCTCTACCAAGTTAAAGGTGGTGGGTAACCCGATAGAGTTAATCTCTCTTGATCGGGTTTAGGCCCAACCGATCGTAGTCCGTGAGCGACTCCTGGTATGGCGCGATCCAAGAGCTCGCTTAAGGAAGAGAGCTCCATCGATCCAACCGCCGGGTGAATTCCGAGCTAACGTGAAGATTGCTCGGCATGACCCGAGAAGTCATCATCGGCAAGGGCGGCTTGACAGGTCATAAGGAAACCTCCTAGCTTGAGAGTTTGGCCGATAGCCAAAGCTCCTTTAGCAACAAAGGTCGCCTTTAAAGACGGATGAGGCATCTTTCCGATAGCAATGGCACAAGAGGAACTCTCAATGAAAGCACCAATGTCGGTGTCAAACCGCGGATCTCGGTAGGGGGTCCCAAACTGTATGCCTAGGCGGATGGTAACAGAGACAAGGGACACGTATGTTTTTACCAAAGTTCGCCCTCTCGATGGAGGTAAAACCTACCCCCGCTTGATTAATATTGATGATATGGGTAGTACAAGAGTAGATCTACCACGAGATCGTAGAGGCTAAACCCAGAAGCTAGCCTATGGTATTCACTTATTCGCCCCACGGACTAAAACCCTCCTGCTTATATAGGCACCGAGAGGGTTAGGGTTACACAGAGTCGGGTTACAATGGTAGGAGATCTACATATCTCAGATCGCTGCTTGCCTTCCACGCCAAGGAAAGTCCCATCCGACACGGAAGAAGCCTTCAATCTTGTATCTTCATAGTCCAGAGTCCGCCAAAGGCTATAGTCCGCCATCCTGACACCCCTAATCCAGACTCCTCAATAGCCTTTGTAGGTTTAATCCTTGAGGGTCTATGCCCATCTTAAGACTGTATCCCGATAAAGTAGGTTCAGTCGCCGCACGCCCATCGACTCTAGTGAGGTGAACCACAACGATTGGGTCTAGAACCACGCGCGAATCCGCCATGGCGGATGTTAGTGGGTGGTCCTTCGATCAAAAGTGATCGGGCAGAGGACCATCGATTGAACTTTGGGGCGACCGCTCCATCGCATATACGCCCCTTAGTGCACGCCTCGCCTCCCTTTTGGGGGGAACGAGTAATTTCAAAAATTTCCTACGCACACGCATGATCATGGTGATGATATAGCAACGAGGGGAGAGTGTTCGCCCACGCACTGTGAGACCGTAAGCGAAGCGCCAAGACAACGCGTTGATGTAGTCGTGACGTCTTCACGATCCGACCGATCCAAGCACCGAACGCATCAGAGCCTCCGAGTTCAGCACACGCTCAGCTCGATGACGCCCGGTCGAACTCCGATCCAAAGGTCGAGGAAGAGTTCCACAAGACGACGGCGTGGTGGACGATCTTGATGATCTATCGCACAGGGCTTCGCCTAAGCTTCTCATGACGATATGACCGAGGTGGAATATGGTGGAAGGGGGCACCAGACATGGCTAAGGAACGATCCGTAGATCAACTTGTGTGTCTATGGGGTGCCCCTGCCCCAGATATAAAGGAGGGAGGGAGGAGGAGGCCGCCCTAGGAGGGCGCCATGGGGAGTCCTACTCCCACCGGAGTAGGATTCCCTTCCTAGTCCAACTAGGAGTCCTTCCATGTATTAGGAGTAGGAGACAAGGAAGGGAAGAGAGAAGGAAGGAAGGAGGTGCGGTTCTCCCCTAGTCCACCCGACTAGGGCTTGGGGCGCGCGCCTGCCCTAGGCAGCCCTCTCTTTTCCGCAGGCCCAATAAGGCCCAATACTTCTCCCCGCGAATTCCGTAACTCTCCCAGATTCAAAAATACTCAATCACTCGAACCTTCCGAATTCAATATAGTCGCCCAATATATCGATCTTTACGCCTCGACCATTTCGAGACTCGTCGTCATGTCCCCGATCTCATCCGGATTCCAACTCCTTCGGTACATCAAAACTCATAAACTCATAATATAACCGCCATCGAAACCTTGTTGCATGGATTCTACGGTTCGTGAACTATGTAGACATGACCTAAAACCATTCTCGGTCAATAACCAATAGCGGACCTGGATGCCCATATTGGTTCCTACATATTCTACGAAGATCTTTATCGGTCAAACCGCATAACAACATACTTTGTTCCCTTTGTCATCGGTATGTTACTTGCTCGAGATTTGATCGCCAGATCCAATACCTAGTTCAATCTCGCATCGCAAGTCTCTTTACTCGCTCTATAATGCATCATCCCGAACCAACTCATTGGTTACATTGCTTGCAAGGCTTATAATGATGTGCATTACCGAGAGGGCCCAGAGATACCTCTCCGACAATCGGAGTGACAAAACCTAATCTCAAATACGCTAACTCAACATGTACCTTCGGAGACACCTGTAGCACTCCTTTATAATCACCAAGTTACGCTAGACGCTTGGTAGTACCTAAAGTGTTCCTCCGTAAACGGAGTTGCATAATCTCATAGTTACAGGAACATGTATAAGTCATGAAGAAAGCAATAGCAACATACTAAACGATCAAGTGCTAAGCTAACGGAATGGGTCAAGTCAATCACATCATTCTCCTAATGATGTGATCCCGTTAATCAATTGACAACTCTTTTGTCCATGGCTAGGAAACATAACCATCTCTAATAAACGAGCTAGTCAAGTAGAGGCATACTAGTGACACTATGTTTGTCTATGTATTCACACATGTATTATGTTTCCGGTTAATACAATTCTAGCATGAATAATAAAGATTTATCATGAAATAAGGAAATAAATAATAACATTATTATTGCCTCTAGGGCATATTTCCTTCAGTCTCCCACTTGCACTAGAGTCAATAATCTAGTTCACATCGCCATGTGATTTAACAACAATATTCATATCTGTATATGATTAACACCCAGAGTTCACATCATCATGTGACCAACATCCAAAGGGTTTACCAGAGTCAATAATCTAGTTCACATTGCTATGTGATTAACACCCAAAGAGTACTAAGGTGTGATCATGTTTTGCTCGTGAGAGAAGCTTAGTCAACGGGTCTGTCACATTTAGAGCCGTATGTATTTTGCAAATATTTTATGTCCACAATGCTCTGCACGGAGCTACTCTAGCTAATTGCTCCCACTTTCAATATGTATCCAGGTTGAGACTTAGAGTCAAAAAGTTTGCACTGATGTAACTTTTACAACAAACTCTTTTATCACCTCCATAATCGAGAAACATCTCCTTAGTCCTTACTAAGATATTCTTGACCAATGTCCAGTGATCTACTCCTAGATCACTATTGTACTCCCTTGCCAAATTCAGAGCAAGGTATACAATAGGTCTGGTACATAGCATAACACACTTTATAGAACCTATGACTGAGGCATAGGGAATGACTTTTCATTCTCTTTCTATTTTCTGCTGTGGTGGGGATTTGAGTCTTACTCAATTTCATACCTTTGCAACACAGTGCAAGAACTCTTTCTTTGACTGCTCCATTTTGAACTATTTCAAAACTTGCCAAGGTCTATCTCAATAGTTGGAAATATGCCCTAGAGGCAATAATAAAAGTATTATTATATTTCCTTGTTCATGATAATTGTCTTTATTCATGCTATAATGTTGGAAATATGCCCTAGATTATCCGGAAATCGCTAATATTATCACGTGTGAATACATAGACCACAATATGTCCCTAGTGAGCCTCTAGTCGACTAGCTCACAGATCAACAGATAGTCATGGTTTCTCGCTATGGACATTGGATGTCGTTGATAACGGATCACATCATTAGGAGAATGATGTGATGGACAAGACCCAATCCTAAGCATAGCACAAAGATCGTAGTTCGCTTGCTAGAGCTTTTCTAATGTCAAGTATCTCTTCCTTAGACCATGAGATCGTAACTCCCGGACACCGTAGGAGTGCTTTGGTGTATCAAACGTCACAACGAATCGGGTGACTATAAAGGTGCACTACATGTATCTCCGAAAGTGTCTGAGGGTTGACACGGATCGAGATCGATTTGTCACCCGCAAACGGAGAGGTATCTCCGCCCACTCGTAGGACATCATCATAATGTGCACAATGTGATTAAGGGGTTGATCACGGATGATGTGTTATGAACGAGTAAAGAGACTTGCCGGTAACGAGATTGAACAAGGTATCGGTATACCGACGATCGAATCTCGCAAGTAAAATACCGCTAGACAAAGGGAATTGTATACGGATCGACCGAGTCCTTGACATCGTGGTTCATCCGATGAGATCATCGTGGAACATGTGGAGCCAACATGGGTATCCAGATCCCGCTGTTGGTTATTGACCGAGAACGCCTCTGGCCATGTCTACATGTCTCCCAACCCGTAGGGTCTACACACTTAAGGTCTGGCGACGCTTAGGGTTATAAAGGAAGCTTGTATGTGGTTACCGAATGTTGTTCGAGTCCCTGATGAGATCCCTGACGTCACGAGGAGTTCCGGAATGGTCCGGAGGTAAAGATTTATATATGGGAAGTCCTGCTTTGGTCACCGAAAAGTTTCGGGTTTATCGAACGCATCGACCACCGGAGGGTCCCGGGTCCACCAAGTGGGGCCACCTGCCCCAGAAGGCTGCGGGGGCCAAGTGTGGAGGGGACCAGCCCCTAGGTGGGCTGGGGCGCCCCACCAAGGCCCAAGGCGGGAAGTGGGGAAGGGGCAAACCCTAGGGCAGATGGGCCCTAAGGCCCACCCCTGCGCCCCTCTCCCCCTCCGCCGCCACCAGATGGATCTCGAGGCTGGCCGCCCCCTAGGGGTGGAAACCCTAAAGGGGCGCAGCCCCTCTCCCCTATAAATAGTGAGGCATAGGGCTGCCCAAGGACACATGAATACACGTGATTCGATCTCCGCCTTTGGTTGCAGCCTCTCTCTCTCCCAAGTACTCCTCCTCTCCGTGGTGCTTAGCGGCCTCGCTGGATTGCCACGCCTCCATCACCACCATGCCGCTGTGCTGCTGCTGGATGGAGTCTTCTCAACCTCTCCTCTCTCCTTGCTGGATCAAGGCGTGAGACGCCACCGGCTGTACGTGTTGAACGCGAGGTGCCGTATGCTCGCACTTGATCATCGCTGATTTGAATCACGACGAGCACGACTCCATCAACCCTGCTCACTTGAACGCTCCGCTTAGCGATCTACAAGGGTATGTAGATGCACTCTCCTTCTACTCGCTGCTGGTTTCTCCATAGATAGATCTTGGTGACACGAGAAAAATTTTGAATTTCTCGCCACGCTCCCCAACAAAGGGCATCATGAGCTAGGTCTATTGCTTAGATTCTTTGCACGAGTAGAACACAAAGTAGTTGTGGGCGCTGATTTTGTTCAATATGCTTACCGCTATTAGTCCAATCTTGTTTCGACGGTATTGTGGGATGAAGCGCCCGACCGACCTTACACGCATTTCCACGTGAGACAGTTCCACTGATTGACATGCACTTCGTGCATAAGGTGGCTAGCGGTGCCGCCTCCCACTTTAGTCGGAACGGATTCGATGAAAAGGGTCCTTATGAAGGGTAAATAGCAATTGGCATATCACGCTGTGGTTTTATGAGGTAAGAAACGTTTGCTAGAAACCCATAGCAGCCACGAAACATGCAAACAACAATTAGAGGACGCCTAACTTGTTTTTGCAGGTATGCTATGTGATGATATGGCCAAGAAGAATGTGATGAATGATATGTGATGTATGAGATTGATCATGTTCTTGTAATAGGAATCACGACTTGCATGTCGATGAGTATGACAACCGCAGGAGCCATAGGAGTTGTCTTAATTTATTGTATGACCTGCGTGTCATTGAACAACGCCATGTAATTACTTTACTTTATTGCTAACCGTAGCCATAGTAGTAGAAGTAATAAGTTGGCGAGACAACTTCATGGAGACACGATGATGGAGATCATGATGATGGAGATCATGGTGTCATGCCGTGACGATGATGATCATGGAGCCTCAAGATGGAGATCAAAGGAGCAAAATGATATTGGCCATATCATGTCACTATTTGATTGCATGTGATGTTTATCATGTTTATGCATCTTGTTTACTTAGGACGACGGTAGTAAATAAGATGATCCTCACAAAATTTCAAGAAGTGTTCTCCCTAACCGCAATCGCTGCTACAGTTCGTCGCTTCTAAGCACCACGTGATGATCGGGTGTGATGGATTCTACGCTCACATACAACGGTGTAAGACAGCTTTTACACAAATAAAACACTTAGGGTTAACTTGACGAGCCTAGCATGTACGCATATGGCCTCGAACACGGAGACCGAAAGGTCGAGCATGAGTCGATGGAGGATACGATCAACATGAAGATGTTCACCGATGATGACTAGTCCGTCTCACGTGATGATCGGACACGCCTAGTTGACTTGGATCATGTAATCACTTAGATGACTAGAGGGATGTCTATTCGAGTGGGAGTTCATAAGATGAACTTAATTATCCCGAACATAGTCAAAAGATCTTTGCAAATTATGTCGAAGCTCGCGCTTTAGTTCCACTGCTTAGATATGTTCCTAGAGAAAATATAGTTGAAAGTTGACAAGAGCGATTATGCGACAAGAGAAAGCTTATGTCCTTAATGCACCGCCAGTGAGTCAACCCCAAACGCCGCTTGTGGATGTTATGTAACATCGACATACACGCTTTGATAACTACGTGATAGTTCAGCTTAAACGGTTTAGAGTTGAGGCACCAAAGACGTTTTTCAAACGTCATGAACATATGAGATGTTTCGAGGGCTGAAATTGAGATTTCGTGCTCGTGCCCACGCCAAGAGGTATGAGACCTCCGACGATTTTCTTAGCCTGCAAACTAAGGGAGAAAAGCTCAATCGCTGAGCTTGTGCTCGATTGTCCGAGTGCAACAATCACTTGAATCGAGGGATTTGATCTTCCGATGAGATAGTGATGTTTCTCCAAAGTCATTGCCACCAAGCTGCTAGAGCTTCGTGATGAACTATAACATATCGTGGATAGATATGATGATCCTTGAGGTATTCGTGATGTTTGACACCGCGAAAGTAGAAATCAAGAAGGAGCATCAATTGTTGATGGTTGGTGAAACCACTAGTTTCAAGAAGGGCAAGGGCAAGAAGGATACTTCATGAAACGGCAAATCAGCTGCTGCCCTAGTGAAGAAACCCAAGGTTGAACCCAAACCCGAGACTAAGTGCTTCGAATAAGGGAACAACCACTAGAGCGGAATTACCCTAGATACTTGGTAGATGAGAAGGTCGGCAAGGTCGATAGAAGTATATTGATATACATTATGTTAATGTGTACTTTACTAGTACTCCTAGTAGCACCAGGGTATTAGATACCGTTCGGTTGCTAAGTGTTAGTAACTCAAATAAAAGCTACTAATAAACGGAGACTAGCTAAAGGTGAGTCGACGATATGTGTTGAAGTGTTTCCAAGGTTGATGTGATCAAGCATCGCACGCCCTCTACCATCGAGATTTGGTGTTTATGCTGAGCATAGACATGATTGGATTATGTCTATCGCAATACGGTTATTCATTTAAGGAGAATAATGGTTACTCTATTTATTTGAATAATACCTTCAATGGTCTTGCACCTAAAGGAATGGTTTATTGAATCTCGATCGTAGTGATACACATTTTCATGCCAAAAGATATAAGATAGTAATGATAGTACCACTTACTTGTGGCACCGCCATGTAAGTCATATTGGTGTAAACGCATGAAGAAGCTCCATGTTGATGGATCTTTGACTCACTGCTTTTGAAAAGTTTGAGACATGCTAACCATGTCTATTGGTGTATACGCATGAAGAAACTCCATGCAGATGGATCGCTTGGACTCACTTGATTTTGAATCACTTGAGATATGCAAATCATACCACATGGGCAAGATGACTAAAAAGCCTCGTTTTCAAAGAAATGGAACAAGATAGCAACTTGTTGGAAGTAACACATTTTGATGTGTGCAGTCCAATGAGTGCCGAGGCATGCAAAGGAATATCGTTATGTTCTTACTTCACAGATGATTCGAGTAGATGTAGAGTATATTTACTTGATGAAACACAAGTCTGAATTATTGAATGGTTCAAGTAATTTCAGAGTGAAGTTGAAGATCATCGTGACAAGAGGATGAAATGTCTATGATATGATCATAGAGATGAGTATCTGAGTTACGAGCTTTGGCACACAATTAAGACATTGTGGAAATTGTTTCACAATTAATACCGCCTGGAACACCATAGTTTGATGGTGTGTCCGAACATCATAGTTGCACCCTATTGGATATGGTGCGCACTATGATGTCTCTTATCGAATTACCACTATCGCTCATGGGTTAGGCATTAGAGACAACCACATTCACTTTAAATAGGGCACCACGTAATTCCGCTGAGATGACACCGTATGAACTATGGTTTAGAGAAACCTAAGTCTGTCATTTCTTAAAGGTTTGGGGCTACGATGCTTATGTGAAAAAGTTTCAGTTTGATAAGCTCGAACCCAAAGCGGATAAAATGCATCTTCATAGGACACCCAAAACAGTTGGGTATACCTCCTAATTCAGATCCGAAAGCAATAGGGATTGTTTCTGAATCGGGTCCTTTCTCGAGGAAAAGTTTGTCTCAAAAGTTGAGGGAGGATGGTGGAGACTTGATGAGGTTATTGAACCATCACTTCAACTAGTGTAGTAGCAGGCACGTGAAGTTGTTCCCGTGGCACCTACACCAATTGAAGTAGAAGCTTATGATAGTGATCATGAAACTTCGGATCAAGTCACTACCATACTCGAGGGTGACAAGGATGCGATCGCTTCAGAGTTGTACAAGAATCTTGTCTTGAAGGTCATGTTGCTAGACAACAATGAACCTACGAGCTATGGAGAAGCAATGGTGGGCCCAAATTCACAAATGGTTAGAAGCCATGAAATCCGAGATAGGATCCATGTATCGTAACAAAGCATGGACTTTGGTGGACTTGCCCGATGATCGGCAAGCCATTGAGATAAATGGATCTTTAAGAAGAAGACGGACGGACGGTAATGTCACCGCTTATGAAGCTCGACTTGTGGCGTAAGAGTTTTTCACAAGTTCAAGGAGTTGACTACGGCGAGATTTTCTCATCCGTAGCGATGCTTAAGTCCATCGGAATCATGTTAGCATTAGCTGCATTTATGAAATCTAGCGATGGATGTCAAAACGAGTTTCCTTACCACTTTTCCTAAGGAAAGGTTGTATGTGATACAATCGTAAAGGTTTTGTCGATCCTAAGGATGCTAAAAGGTATGCTAGCTCCAATGATCCTTCTAAGGACCGGAGTAAGCATCTCGAGTTGGAATATGTACTTTGATAAGATGATCAAAGATTTTGGGTTTATACAAATTTATGAGAAACTTGTATTTCCAAAGAAGTGAGTGGGAGCACTATAGAATTTCTCGTGAGTATATGTTATTGACATATTGTTGATCGTAAATGATGTAGAATTTCCGAAAGCATATAGGGTTATTTGAAAAGTGTTTTCAATGGAAAACCTCGATTAAGTTATTTGAACATTGAGCATCAAGATCTATGAGGATAGATCAAAACGCTTAATGGTACTTTCAAATGAGCACATATTTTGACATGATCTTGAAGGTGTTCAAGATGGATCACCAAAGAAGGAGTTCTTGCCCGAGATGTAAGGTATGAAGTTAAGACTTAAAGCTCGACCACGGCAGAAGAGAGAGAAAGGACGAAGGTCGCCCCTATGCTTTATACATAGGCTCTATAGTATGCTATGTCGTGTACCGCACCGAAGTGTGCCTTGCCATGAGTCACTATAGGGTACAAGAATGATCCAGAATGGATCATTGACAATGGTCAAAATTGTCCTTGGAGTAAATAAGGACATGTTTCGATTATGGAGGTGATAAAGAGTTCGACGAAGGGTTACGCCGATGCAAGCTTTAACACCTATCCGAGTGACTCGAGTAGCAAACCGGATACGATAGTGGAGCAACCATTTGGAATAGCTCCAAGTGGAGCGTGGAAGCAGATTTACGTAATGACCTAGAGATTTATGAAGTACATACGGATCTCGAATGTTGCGCACCCGCTGACTAAAACCTCTCTCACAAGCAAAACATGATCAAACCCCAAACTCATTGAGTCTTAATCACATGATGATGTGAACTAGTTTAATGACACTAGTAAACTTATTGGATGTTGGTCACATGGCGATGTGACTGTCAATGTTAATCACATGGCGATGTGAACTAGATTATTGACTCTAGTGCAAGTGGGAGACTGTTGGAAATATGCCCTAGAGGCAATAATAAAAGTATTATTATATTTCCTTGTTCATGATAATTGTCTTTATTCATGCTATAATCAGATTATCCGGAAATCGTAATACACGTGTGAATACATAGACCACAATATGTCCCTAGTGAGCCTCTAGTCGACTAGCTCACAGATCAACAGATAGTCATGGTTTCTGCTATGGACATTGGATGTCGTTGATAACGGATCACATCATTAGGAGAATGATGTGATGGACAAGACCCAATCCTAAGCATAGCACAAAGATCGTAGTTCGCTTGCTAGAGCTTTTCTAATGTCAAGTATCTCTTCCTTAGACCATGAGATCGTAACTCCCGGATACCGTAGGAGTGCTT
Source organism: Aegilops speltoides (assembly GCA_021437245.1). Lineage (NCBI taxonomy): Eukaryota > Viridiplantae > Streptophyta > Magnoliopsida > Poales > Poaceae > Aegilops > Aegilops speltoides. Next base: position 5,916 of record JAHHZJ010000637.1, on the reverse strand, counting down.
TGGTGTATCAAACGTCACAACGAATCGGGTGACTATAAAGGTGCACTACAGTATCTCCGAAAGTGTCTCAGGGTTGACACGGATCGAGATCGATTTGTCACCCGCAAACGGAGAGGTATCTCTGCCCACTCGTAGGACATCATCATAATGTGCACAATGTGATTAAGGGTTGATCACGGATGATGTGTTGCGGAACGAGTAAAGAGACTTGCCGTAACGAGATTGAACAAGGTATCGGATACCGACGATCGAATCTCGCAAGTAAAATACCGCTAGACAAAGGGAATTGTATACGGATCGATCGAGTCCTTGACATCGTGGTTCATCCGATGAGATCATCGTGGAACATGTGGGAGCCAACATGGGTATCCAGATCCCGCTGTTGGTTATTGACCGAGAACGCCTCGGCCATGTCTACATGTCTCCCGAACCCGTAGGGTCTACACACTTAAGGTCTGGCGACGCTTAGGGTTATAAAGGAAGCTTGTATGTGGTTACCGAATGTTGTTCGAGTCCTGATGAGATCCCTGACGTCACGAGGAGTTCCGGAATGGTCCGGAGGTAAAGATTTATATATGGAAGTCCTGCTTTGGTCACCGAAAAGTTTCGGGTTTATTTGCAGATCGCACGACCACCGGAGGGTCCTGGGTCCACCAAGTGGGGCCACCTGCCCTGAGGCTGCATGGGCCAAGTGTGGAGGGGACCAGCCCCTAGGTGGGCTGGGGCGCCCCACCAAGGCCCAAGGCGTGGAAGGGGGGGGGGCAAACCCTAGGGCGATGGGCCCTAAGGCCCACCCCTGGTGCGCCTCCCTCTCTCCCCTCCGCCGCCACCCAGATGGGATCTAGGGCTGGCCGCCCCTTGGGGGTGGAAACCCTAAGGGGCGCAGCCCCTCTCCCTATAAATAGTGAGGCATAGGGGCCCAGAGGACACAGTATACACGTGATTCGATCTCCGCCTTTGGTTGCAGCCCTCCTCTCTCCCAAGTACTCCTCCTCCCGTGGTGCTTAGCGGCCCTCGCTGATTGCCACGCCATCCATCACCACCATGCCGCCAGTGCTGCTGCTGGATGGAGTCTTCTCAACCTCTCCTCTCTCCTTGCTGGATCAAGGCGTGAGACGCCACCGGCAGTACGTGTGTTGAACGCGAGGTGCCGTATGCTCGCACTTGATCATCGCTGATTTGAATCACGACGAGTACGACTCCATCAACCCCGCTCACTTGAACGCTCGCTTAGCGATCTACAAGGGTATGTAGATGCACTCTCCTTCTGCTGGTTTCTCCATAGATAGATCTTGGTGACACGGTTTTGAATTTCGCTCCCCAAGTCCATAGATAGATCTTGGTGACACGAGGAAAGTTTTGACATTTTGAATTTGGCAATTGCTAACATGATTCTCCCAAGTGAGAAAATCTCACGTATTCAACGCCTATCGTTGTCCGTCTTCCTCTTGAAGATCCATTTATTTAACATGGCTTGTCGATCATCGAGCAAGTCAATCAAAGTCCATACTTTGTTCTCATACATGGATCAAATCTCGATTTTATGGCCTCGAGCCATTTCATGAATCTGGGCTCATCATCGCTTCCTCATAGTTCGAGGTTCATCATGGTCTAGTAACATGACTTCCGTAACATGATTACTACACCACACCGGTGCGGATCTTACTCTAGAAGACCCACGAGGTTCTCAGAGTAACTTGATCTCAAGTTTCATGATCAATATCATTAGCTTCCTCACTAATTGGTGTATTTGTCACAGAACTGATTTCGTGATGAACTACTTTCCAATAAGGGACAGTACAGCTACCTCATCAAGTTCTACTTTCCTCCCACTCACTTCTTTCGAGAGAAACTCCTTCTCTAGAAAGGATCCATTTTTAGCAACGAATATCTTGCCTTCGGATCTGTGATAGAAGGTGTACCCAACTATTTCCTTTTGGTATTCTATGAAGACGCACTTCTCCGATTTGGGTTCGAGCTTATCAAGATGAAACTTTTTCACATAAGCATCACAGCCCCAAACTTTAAGAAATGACAACTTGGGTTTCTTGCTAAACCACAGTTCATATGTTGTCGTCTCAACGGATTTAGATGGTGCCCTTATTTAAAGTGAATGCAGCTGTCTCTAATGCATAACCCCAAAATGATAGTGGTAAATCGGTAAGAGACATCATAGATCGCACCATATCAAATAAAGTGCGGTTACGACGTTCGGACACACCATAACTTTGTGGTGTTCCGTATGAGTTGTGAAACTATTCCACATTGTTTTAATTGAAGACCAAACTCAGAACTCAAATATTCATCTCCATGATCGATCGCAAACTTTATTTTCTTGTTACGATGATTTTCCACTTCACTCTAAAATTCTTTGAACCTTTCAACTAATTCGCACTTATGTTTCATCAAGTAGATATACCAATATCTGCTCAAATCATCTGTGAAGGTCGAAAATAACGATATTCGCCATGAGCCTCAACACTCATCGGATCGCATACATCAAGATGTATTATTTCCAATAAGTCATTGCTCGCTCCATTGTTCAAGAACGGAGTTTTAGTCATCTTGCCCAAAAGGCACGGTTCGCAAGCATCAAATGATTCATAACCAAGTGATTCCGAAAATCCATCTTTATGGAGTTTCTTCATGCGCTTTACACCGATATGACCTAAACGGCAGTGCCACAAATAAGTTGCACTATCATTATTAACTTTGCATCTTTTGGCTTCAATATTACGATTATGTGTATCACACGATCGAGATCCAACAAACCATTTTCATTGGGTGTATGACCATAGAAGGTTTTATTCATGTAAACAGAACAACAATTATTCTCTAACTTATATGAATAACCGAATTGCAATAAAGATGATCAAATCATATTCATGCTCAATGCAAACACCAAATAACACTTATTTAGGTTTAACACTAATCCCGAAAGTATAGGGAGTGTGTGATGATGATCATATCAATCTTGGAACTATTTCCAACACACATCGTCACTTCATCCTTTAACTAGTCTCTCGCTTATTCTGAACTCCCTGCTTTCGAAGTTACTAATCTTAGCAACCTAACTAGTATCAAATATCGAGGGGTTGCTATAAACACTAGTAAAGTACACATCAATAACATGTATATCAAATATACTTATGTTCACTTTGCCATCCTTCTTATCTACCAAATATTCAGGCATTTCCGCTTCAAAGGACTATTTCTTTGCAAAGTAAGCACTTAGTTTCGTGCTATGGTCCAGCTTTGGGCTTCTTCGCAGGAGTGACAACTTGCTTGTCTTTCCACTTGAAGTTCCCTTTCCTTTGCCCTTTTCTTGAAACTAGTGGTCTTGTCAATCATCAACACTTGATGCTCTTTCTTGATTTCTACCTTTGTCGATTTCACATTACGAAGAGCTCGAATCGTTTTCTATCCCTTGATACTATAGTTCATCACGAAGTTCTACTAACTTGGTGATGACTAGAGAATTCTGTCAATCACTATCTTATCTCGAAGATTAACTCCCACTTGATTCAAGCGATTGAAGTACCTGCATAATCTGAGCACATGCTCACTAGTTGAGCGATTCTCTCCATCTTTTAGCTATAGAACTTGTTGGAGGCTTCATATCTCTCAACTCGGTATTTGCTTGAAATATCAACTTCAATTTCTCGAACATCTCATATGGTCCATGACGCTCAAAACGCCCTTGAAGTCCCGATTCTAAGTCGTACATGGTGCACTAAACTATCAAGTAGTAATCATATTGAGCTAGCCAAACATTCATAACGCCCAGATCCGCTTCCTGCAATAGGTCTGTCACCTAGCGTGCATCAAGGACATAATTCTTCAAGCAAGAATGAGGATAAACCTCGATCACGGATCCAATCCGCATCATTGCTACTCACATCTTTCAACACGCTTTCTAGGAACATATCAAAATAAACATATGAAAACAACAACGCAAGCTATTGATCTTACAACATAATTTGCAAAATACTACCAGACTAAGTTCATGATAAATTTAAGTTCAATTAATCATATTACTTAAGAACTCCCACTTAGACAGACATCTCTAGTCATCTAAGTGATCACGTGATCCAAATCAACTAAACCATAACCGATCATCACATGAGATAGAGTAGTTTACAATGGTGAACATCACTATGTTGATCATATCTACTATATGATTCACGCCGACCTTTCGGTCTCCGTGTTCCGAGGCCATATCTGCATATGCTAGGCTCACAAGTTTAACTCGAGTATTCTGCGTGTGCAAAACTGGCTTGCACCCGCTGTAGATGGACGAGAGCTTATCACACCCGATCATCACGCGGTGTCTCAAGACGATGAACTTTGGCAACGGTGCATACTGTGGAGAACACTACTTGATAATTTTAGTGAGAGATCATCTTAAAATGCTACCGCCAATCAAAGCAAGATAAGATGCATAAAAGATAAACATCACATGCAATCAATATAAGTGATATGATATGGCCATCATCATCTTGTGCTTGTGATTCCATCTCCAAGCACCGCCGTGATCACCATCGCCACCGCGCGACACCTTGATCTCCATTGTAGCATCATTGTCGTTACGCCATCTATTGCTTCTACGACTATCGCTACCACTTAGTGATAAAGTAAAGCAATTACAGTATGCTTGCATTTCATACAATAAAGCGACAACCATATGGCTCTCGCCATTGCCGATAACTTGGGTTACAAAACATGATCATCTCATACAATAAAATATAGCATCACGCCTTGACCATATCACATCACAACATGCCCTGCAAAACAAGTTAGACGTCCTCTAGTTTGTTGTTGCAAATTTTACGTGGCTGCTACGGGCTTAGCAAGAACCGTTTACCTACGCATCAAAACCACAACGATAGTTTGTCAAATAGACTCGCTTTTAACCTTCACAAGGACCGGCGAGCCACACTCGGTTCAACTAAAGTGAGAGAGATGACACCCGCCAAATACCTTTAAGCATGAGTGCTCAGAACGGTGAAACCAGTCTCGCGAAGCGCATACGTAATGTCGGTCCGCCGCTTCATCTCACAATACCGCTGAACCAAAGTATGACATGCTGGTAGGTAGTATGACTTATATCGTCCATAACTCACTTGTGTTCTACTCGCATATAACATCAACGCATAAAACCTAGGCTCGATGCCACTATAGGGGAACGAGTAATTTTAAAAATTTCCACGCACACGCAAGATCATGGTGATGATATAGCAACAAGAGGGGAGAGTGTTCGCTCATGTACCAGAGACCGTGAAGCGCAAGCGCCAAGACAACGCGTTGATGTAGTCGACGCCTTCACGATCCGACCGATCCAAGCACCGAACGCACGGAGCCTCCGAGTTCAGCACACGCTCAGCTCGATGACGCCCCTCAACTCCGATCCAGCCGAAAGTGTCGAGGAAGAGTTCCACAAGACGACGGCGTGGTTACGATCTTGATGTTCTATCGGCGCAGGCTTCGCTTAAGCTTCATGACGATATGACCGAGGTGGAATATGATGGAAGGGGGCACCGCACACGGCTAAGGAATGATCCATAGATCAACTTGTGTGTCATGGGTGCCCCTGCCCCTGAGATATAAAGGAGGGAGGGAGGAGGAGGCCGCCCTAGGAGGGCGCCATGGGGAGTCCTACTCCCACCGGAGTAGGATTCTCCTTTCCTAGTCCAACTAGGAGTCCTTCCATGTATTAGGAGTAGGAGACAAGGAAGGGAAGAGAGAAGGAAGGAAGGAGGGGGTGCGCCCTCCCCAGTCCACCCGGACTAGGCCTTGGGCGCGCGCCTGCCCTAGGCAGCCCTCTCTCTTTCCTTGAGGGCCCAATAAGGCCCAATACTTCTTCCCGACGAATTCTGTAACTCTCCCAGATTCAAAAATACTCAATCACTGAACCTT